>PVIU01024137.1:0-26037 GCA_004026605.1 Ondatra zibethicus
TCAATGGAAGAATGGATCAAGAAAGTGTGGATTATATACTCATTAGAATACTACTCAGCGGTAAAAAACAAGGACATCTTGAAGTTTGCATGCAAATGGATGGAAATAGAAAACGCTATCCTGAGTGAGGTAACCCAAACCCAGAAAGATGATTATGGTATGTACTCACTCATTAGTGGACCCTTGCTATAAAATAAAGGTCACCAAGCACTTAGCTCGCAAGCCCAGAGAAGCCGAATACCTAGGTGAACCCAAAGAAAGCATACACAGAACCTCCTGGAAGTTGGAAGCAAACAGGATCATCAAGCAAAAGTTGGAAGCCAGGGGTGGGGATAGAGGTGGGAGAAATTTCATCCAATGGATGGAGATAGAGACAGAGACCCACATTCACATCAGAGCAATGGATTGAGCCCCCAAGGTACAGGTGAAGAGCAGAAGGTGGGAGAAGATGAGTTAGGAAGTTAGGACCGTGAGGGGCTGGTCCACCTAATGAGACAGTGTGCCTGAACTAATGGGAGCACACCAATCCACATGGACTCGGACTGAATGATCATATGATCAAACCAGACTCTCTGAATATGGCGGCGAAAGTTGGCAGATGGAGAACCCACAAACCATGACACCAGGACCTATCTCTTCTGCATGTATTAACTTTTTGAGAACCGAGTCTTTTTGAATGCACTCCTTCCTAGGCCAGGAGGGATGGGGGTGGGCCTTGGACTTCTAACAGGGCAGGGCACCATGCCCTCTTTCAAGGAAGAAGGGGGAGGGAGGAGGGGTGGGGGGTAGTGGGATGGGACCGGGAGAAGGGGAAGAAAGGAAAAAAAATTTTATTTCTTTAATTATGTTCTTGAATGGAAAAAATAAAACAAAACAATGTATGGAAAAATAAATAAATAAATAAATAAGAAAGTCAGTTTCTTCAAGACCTAAAATTATCATTTTATATACTCTTTATATAATTTTGATCTTATATTTTGTCTTTACATATCTTCTATACATATCTCCACATGACTTAATATTTTCTGAGACAAGCATGGATAATTTTCTGCTATTTTTATAGTCTCTGTCCTACTTTAAACTGCCTGTGGAGCATTGTAATGTACAGTTAAATTAGTGTAATTTGATAGGTGTATAGAAGACAAATTAAAAACAGGAATTTGAGGATAGCTACAGAAGCCAGATGTAGTCCAACAGTCCAGGAGTTTGAGTCATCTAGTTGTTCAATCAACTGATGCTGTGGTTCATCTATGGTGTTGGTAATTTGTTCTTCTCTTTTCTAGTGTGTCCACTGTTAGTTCATTGCCTTCTGCATTACATGCCCTTTAAATACTTTGATTTTTGTTATTGTTCAACCATAACTGTCTCTGACTGTCCAGCATTTTAAAGCTTACAGCTCTGTTCCATGGTAGAAACAATGCATTTTCTCCTTTTGGCTTTACATTGTTATAAAAAGTTCTTTTACTATCACTTAAAAGTGTATAAAATAGATCATTTGACATTAAGAAATCATTTACTTATTAATGTTTCATTGGTGGCTTAGATGAGAGGGGAAACTCTGTAGTTGGCTCTCTTCTGCCTGCCCCCTGCTGCATGTGGGAAATGAAATCAGGTCTTGGTCAATAGCCTCTGCTATCTGAGCCATCCCACAGCCACCCCTCCCCCACTTTAATTTTCACAATATAGACAGAAGCATGTGCATTCTCAAGTATTTATGAAAGGCCGTTTTCTGAGTGATCAAAATGTGCCATTTTCAATCCATCTGCTGGAGTTATTTGTGATTATGCAAAGTGGATTACAGACAAACTAGCTCATCAAAACAAATGGCTGAGCAGGAAGTCTTAACTACTAAGCCATAACTCCTGCTCCTCAATCTCTTTTCTGAAAGAAAACTATCCCTTTTCCTTCAGTTACCTTTGATTTTTAGATACAGTGAAGCCATTGTTATTGGGAGCCCTCATTCCTACAAATACACAGAGTAGCATCAGTAGGCATGTTAATACACACTCAACAAAGAAAAGAATTAAGCCATATTCACTACATGTCCTAAATCCTCCCTCAGAATTGCTTCCTGCCTTTGTTTCCCTGGCATCTGTTTCTCACTACTCTATTCATCACTTTTATGAAGTGAACAATTTAGATTCCATCTCTGTCTGAGGTCTTACAGCCCTTCATTTCCTTGCTTGACTTCTTTCACTTTTATAATGATTTTCAGTTCCATCCATATTGTTACAGATGACATGATTTCATTCCTTTTATGACGGAATAATATTTCATTGTGCACATACACATGCCAAATCTTTCTTATCCACTTTCAGCCAATGGACACTTGCGTTACTTCCATTTTGTGGATATTGAGGGTAGTACTGCAGTGAACATGAGAGTGTGGGAACTTTAGATATAACAAATGAGAAGATTTCCAAATCTCATGACAATATATTTTGAACTTTGGAATTGGAAAAGTACAATGGCTGTACTAATTTGTATTCCTACCCACTCATGGTCTCTGATTCTCTATGTTCATACCAGCCCTTGTTAGTACTTGTCAGTTTTGAGAAAAACCATTGACACTGGGGAGAGAGAATGTCTCCTTCTGACTTCCGAAAAATAAGTAGGGCAGAAAACCACTTGATACACCTGCTGACCATTTCTGTGTCTTTTTGCTAGAAATATCTGCTATGAATATTGCCAATTTTATCTGGACTGTAATTTTAACAATTAATTTTGAGATAATCAGTCACTTTAACACCAGTAGAAAATACCTTTGCAAAGGGGAAAAAATTATTATCTGTGAAACTTGACAGCTTTCTAGTTACGCTGATACTTCTCTAGTTCTGAGTTTTTTTCTAATTCCACAGTTTATGTGAATTAATTGAGTTACATAATGACAATGGTAATTTCGCATAGCCTTTCAGACAAGTTTGTAACACAGATATGAAGTTAAAAGAAACAAATCATTCCATTGCTAATAAAGATCTTGAGTTATTCAGAAGCATGTAAACAACTCTTGATTAAAGCACTTTTGTTTTGATATAGTAATGTATCTCCTTTGGTTCATAACTCATTTCTAAGTATAGCATTTGAAATTTCCTGTCTCAACATTTTCCTAATCAACCCACTGAAGACTCATTCTGATAGAGCTCCCTGAGCACCTTGATTATGAAGGTGAAACAAGGAACAGATTCCTTATTTTGATTAATAATTAAATTGGCACCTTCTGAAAAAGATGTCAGAGATACAATCAGACTTACTAACCAGTACTTAATAAAGGAAGGAAGCCTGGCAGTTAGTGTTTGGATTACACAAACAAAGTGAAGCTAAAGATGTCTACTGTTCTCTTCAGTTAAATGAACAAATAAATAAGAGGACTGTATTAAATCCACACATCCAAATACGAGATATATATCCAGGAAGAGAAGCTAGAAAATAAATATGTCTACTCAATGCAGAACACTAACTTCAAGTTATGTCCTCCATAGCTTTTTAGAGAAGTGAACTTCTCCAAAAGATTTACCTAAGTGAACCCCATAGCCAGATCTTCTCCAGGTCATTCTAATCATTCATGCTATTTCTAAAATCTTGGGGCAATCTCATTATTACATCTATAGCAGAGTTCAAATCTTTAAATGGAATTTTTTCAATATCTAAGACTTCTTACAAAAATACAAAAAAAGAACTTTAGATGTGGTTTATAAGTCTTTTTTGG
This sequence comes from Ondatra zibethicus, assembly GCA_004026605.1. Lineage (NCBI taxonomy): Eukaryota > Metazoa > Chordata > Mammalia > Rodentia > Cricetidae > Ondatra > Ondatra zibethicus. The sequence continues at coordinate 3,707 of PVIU01024137.1, forward strand.
CATTGCTCAGCTAGAGGGGCAGTGTCTGGCCAGGCAGGGTCCATGTGTTAATTGCCAACGAGATTTTGTGCTGCCACCGCTCTTTCTTTCTTGTTAACATGGCCTTCCGTTTCCTCCTTTCTTGAAGCTCTTCACATCTCCACTCATGGTGTTGCACCCATACATGATTTTTTTAAAAATCTGAAACAGCATTAGAATCATAGGTCTAGTATTGCAAAGGAGACCTAACTTAACAAGGAGAAAGATTAAAGGAAAATATAGACTACTGGATGTAAAATGCTAAGTTCAATATAGAAGTTGGCTGGATCTCTGACACAGAAAATGAATGCAATTCACATGACTCAGAAAAAAGAAAATTCTCAGACTTCAAAAAATAAATATTCCTTTGAAAAAATCTACAAAAACATTTGCCTGCTTCTTTTATCTAGTGTTCTTCAGTGATCCTAAAATATTCCCTCAAAAGTAATGAAAAATAGCAAGTTTTATTCCAAATTGGGAATTAAATTGAGACTTGTAATTCTTTATATGCCCCCAACTGTGATGTACCTGAGAGTTATACTCACACTGAACCACAGGAATAATCAGGCATAATTGTACATGCTTTAAGATTTGTAAGCATATTTTCAATTTGTTTTTAATCTTTTTTATGTAGTTTTTATTGGTGATTTGGGAATTTTAAATAATGCACCCTGATCACACTCACTTCACAGTCCTTCACAGGTCCACCCCCATCCTTGTGAGCCTCCCCCCCAAAAAAAATTTAAAAAAATATATATACTAAGTTCAATTTGTGTTACCCATATACTCACTGCAGCAACATGAAGTGCCCAGTGGCCAGCTCCTTAAAGAAAACAGTCCTTCCATATACCCACCCCACCAGAAGCCATCCACTGTGCAGAGCTACACTTTTGCTTCCCTACCACATTTTTAACAGTTCCCTTCAATGGCTTTCTGTCTAGACTGTTTCTTTTTGGGTGGAGTGGCAAAGGTTGTCACAAGAGCCCTCTGTATTCCTCATTCTCGACTGTGAATCTGCAGTCAATGCTACCACTGCCAAAGGCGATTCCTGGTCCTTACAGTTATTGACAGCACAAATCATTGTCTTACACATGGTTTCTGGTGACAACACAGAACACAGACATCCACATGGTATCCAGTGGCAGCACAGACTGTGGGCATCAATATGTCCCTCAGTTGAAGAATCGACCATGGACATCATCCCTCATGGTCTTCACCAGCAACACAGACCAGGGACATCAACATGGCTTCAGGTTGCATCATAGAACACAGACATCAACACAGTCCTTGGCTGCAGCATGGAGCATGGACATCATCATGGCCTGGGATGGCAGTACAGACTATGGGCATCCACATGGCCTTTGGTGGTAGAATGGGTCATGGACATCAACATGGCCCCTGGATGAAACATGACCGCAGACATCAACATCACATCAGGTAGCAGCACAGGCCATATGTATCAACATGGTGTCTAGCTGCAGCATGGACCATGGATATTAACATTGTCTTGGGGACAGCATGGATAACAGACATCGACATGGCCTCAGGTGGCAGACCAGGCCACAGGCATCCATTTGTCCCCCAGGTATAAAAAGACCACAAATATCAATATGATCTCATATTGGTACAGACCATAGGCACCAATATATGGTCTCTGGTGGCAACAGGCACCGCAGATATCAACAGGCCTCCAGTGGTAGCTCGGACCATAGACATCACCATTGCCTCTTGGGCCACAGACATCGAGCTGACCTTAGGCAACAGCACTGGCAAAAGATACCAGCACGGCCTCCATCAGTAACATCCAGGAGACAGGAGGCCTACTGAAGAAGTTATTAAGATAATGCATTTTTCTAGAATAAAGGATGAACGCTATGAATGATTTTCCATGCTCAGTAATTTACATGTAGAACTAATTTAAGAGTAAAGAGCAAAATGTTTACACAAAAAAGAAATACTAGCAGCTGACATTTAGTAACCCCATGGAAAAGGCTGTTCCTGTTTTCTGGTTTCGTCCTTTCTGGGTCTGTGTGTGTGTGCACCTGAGAAGGGGCAGTGTTTGGGTGGGAGTCGGTGGCACATGGGGAAGAGCTTGAGGACTTAGCATTCTCCGTTGAGACTGCCTCTCACTGCACCTGCGGCTCAGCAGCTTCAGCTGCATGGTCAGCAAGCCTCTGCAGCCTCCTCCCTCCAGCCCTATATGCTGGAGTAATAGGTGCGTGTATCCACAACTTTTTACGTAGGCATTGGGAATTCATACTCAGGTCATCAGGGTTGAGAGAAAATTTGCTTGCACAACAGTCCATTTCCTCATTTTTATTATTTTATTTTGTTCTTTCCAACATGACCATCTCTTCAGTATGGTACATATGGACTTGTGGCCCTCGAGGTGATGACTTCATATGCTCCATTTTAATTGTTTGCACATTATTAAGTTATTCCTATGTGATGTTCTGTGATGGTTGTTTTCTTTCTCAACTTGTTACAAACTGGAGTCTCCTGGTAGGAAAGAACTTCAGTTGGAGAATTGCTTCTATTAGACTGGCCTGTGCCCAACTTTGTGGAGTATTTCCTTGACTGATGATTGATGTGTGAGGACCCAATCCTCTGTGACCCTTGAACAAGTGATACTGGAATATATAAGAAATCAAAATGAACAAGGCAGGAGAGTAAGCCAGTAAGCAGCATAACTCTGGTCTCTGCCTGAGTTCCTGCCTTGAATTTTCTCCATGATGAACCAAAACATATAAGATAGGACTCCTCTTAAGTCACTTTGGGTATGGTGTTTATGGTAAATGTAAGGACACTTGCTTAGTGTACTCAAAATTTACATTTACCTCTGGTGAAAAATATTATGATATTGTCTATCAAGATAAGGATTTTTAAAAACTCTCTCTTTCTGGAATTCTTAAATTACTGAAAAATTATTACCATAAATTATGTATGTATGTACCATAGTGTCTGTGTATATATTCCATTTATATGTGAGGAAATTCAAAAAATAATTGCAATAATTTAAGCAGATAAGAAGGTCATATACCCAGCAGTGTGAATCCTAGATATTTTAAATTGATCAGAATAAATTATCAGATATTTTTAAGCCACTGAGATGACCATGACTCTTTTTCATTTCTTTTCAAAAGTAAAATTTCCAATTTGTAGAAAGTAATACCTTTCTGAAATACTAAATAAACAAAAATGGGACTTAACAAACTACACTGTTCCAAATCGGAACTGCTTCTCTGGTAAAGATGAGACTGAAGTGTAATATACATTGAAATATCAACTTACCATCAGAAACTTGAACATGGTGTGCCAGGCACCCAGAGTGGACTTTAAATGTATGCAATTAAGCATGCTGGAAAACTAATAGCTACATCGTTAATAATATAAAGTACAGATCTTTGAAAATCACAGCAAAAATTTATATTAGAAAATATAATAATATATTATTGATGTACAATTTTTAATATAATTCAAATTTATTGAATGAGAGTGAGCTGAGTATATGTTGCCATCAAAATGCTTTTCTTTTTTGTACACTGTTAATTCTTTATAATAACTACCAAGTCTATTCAGTCAGACTTCCATTGAGTACATAACAGCAGCAGCTGTCATTCATGGTTGATAAGCTGGCCTTTCTTACACTGGTGTGCAGTGCAGTTACCCCAATAATACTTAATGTAGCTGATTCATCTTGGTGATTAATCCTGTAAATTGCATTTCACTCTGTATACAGTACCTTATTGTATACATAATATACTATGGCTAAGAATCTAGGTAATTCTGAAATAGCAGCATCACATCTTTATTTTACTGCATACTTTTCAAACTGCAACAATTTCCTCACACAGTTAATTAATTTGAAAAGAACATAGTATAGTTAGCATTCCTAGTGCAGCTCCTAGATAGATAAGGTCAACCTGAATCCTGAGTTCACATGAGAGGATACCCAGAAATAATGAAGAAAGAATCTGTTTACCTATACCTTTACTTAGACACATATGAGATCTCCCATAAGCAGTTGGTTTGAAAGGAATTCATTGACAGATGATGAGCAGAGAAGAGCTGCCCTTTGCATGTCCTTATTAACTGGTGACATGAAACAGCAGGTTGCCCAAGGAACCCTAATGTCACTTACAAATATAGTAAAACCACTTGTATTTCAGTGTCAACAAGAAGTAGACAAGTCCACTCTAACAGCACATAGCATTAAGAATGTAACTATTCCATTGGTTCAATGGAAATAAATCGAAGACCAGATATCAATCCACACACCTACGAACACCTGACTTTTGTCAAAGATCCAGCATGGTATTGGCATAAAAAGAGACAGGAGGACCAATGGAACTGAATCAAGGACCCAGATAATCCACATACCGGCAAACACCTGATTTTTGACAAAGAAGTAAAAGATATAAAATTGAAAAAAGAAAGAATATTTCACAAATGGTGAAACATGTAGAAAAATGAAAATAGATCCATATCTATCACCATGCACAAAACTGAAGTCCAAATGGATCAAAGACTTCTACATAAAGTCAGCCACACTGAATCTTATAGAAAAGAAAGTGGGAAGTATACATAATGCATTGGCACAGTAGACCACATCCTAAATATAACCCCAGTAGAACAAACACTGGGAGAAACAATAAATGGGATCTCCTGAAACTGAAAAGCTTCTGTAAAGCAAAGAACATGGTCAACAAGACAAAACAACAGCCTACAGAATGGGAAAAGATCTTCAACACCTCCACATCAGACAGAGGTCTGATCTCCAAAATATATAAAGAACTCAAGAAATTGGTCATCAAAAGAACAAATAATCCAATAAAAAATGGAGTACAGACCTAGACAGAACTCTCAACAGAGGAATCTAAAATGCCTGAAGGACACTTAAGGAAATGCTCGACATCCTTAGCCACCAGAGAAATGCAAATCAAAACAACTCTGAGATTCCCTCTTACACCTTTAAGAATGGTCAAGATCAAAAACACAGATGACAACTTATGCTGGAGAAGTTGTGGGGTAAAAGGAACAGTCTTTGCTTGCTGGTGCGGGAGAATTGTCTGTATTCTGTCAATCATGATTTAAATAAATGCTGATTGGCCATTAGCCAGGATGTATAGTTGGGACAACCAGACAGGAAGTAGAGGCAGAGGAAGGAGAATAGAATTCTGGGAAGCAGGAAGCTCTCTCTGTACTCCTGCCTAGACCACCGAGGAAGCAGGATGTGACCTGCCCCACTGAGAAAGGTACTGAGCCATATGGCTAAAATAGATAAGAATAATGGGTTAATATAACTTAAAAAAGCTAATACTTAGTGTGAGCTAATGGGCCAATCAGTTTATAATCTTCTGGAGACCTCTGTGTGATTTTCTTTGGTGCTAAATGACTGCGGGAACTGGACAGGATGGAAACCCCAAGTAGCAGGCCCTTCATGTTACAGTGGGAATGCAAGCTGGTACAGCCCCTTTGGATATCAGTATAGTGATTTATCAGAAAATTAGGCAACAATCTAGCTCAAGACCCAGCCATACTACTTTTGGGTATATAGCCAAAGGATGCTCAATCATACCACAAGGACATGTGCTCAACTATGTTCATAGTAGTATTGCTTGTCATAGCCAGAATTGGAAACAATCTAAATGCCCCTCAACTGAAGAATGAATAAGGAAAATGTGGTACATTTACACGGTGAAGTACTACCCAGCAGAAAAAATAACGACATCTTGAAATTTGGAAACAAATATATAGATCTAGAAAACATCACATTGAGTTAAGTAACCCAGACTCCAAAAGACAAATATCATATATACTCACTCATAAGTGGTTTTTAGTCATAAAGCAAAGAAAACCAGCTTTCAAATTACAATCCCAGAAAACCTTGTCAACAATGAGGACCCTAAGAGAAACATACATGAATAATCTAATCTACAATATCTCCTGAGTAAATTGGGAGCATGAGGATCATGGAAGAGGGTTGAAGGGGAGGGGAGAGGAAATGAGGGAGCAGACAATAATATATAGCTCAATAAAATCAATAATAAATAAAACCTAAGTTCTTTCAGGTTAGAGTTATGGGCAAAACATTATTTATAGCTACAGAATTAAAAATAAAATCTCATGATTATATAAAATCCATAGTTATTAAATGTTTCTGATTCATATTCTTTAAATATTACTACATTTAAGGTGGAAATGGTAATATCCTTTTTCTTACGCTGTTACAAGTCACATGTATAAATAAAAAGGAAAAATATAAAGATTAAAATGAGTAGAATCAATTTACTTTTGACAATATAAGGGACAAGTTTGTAGCAGCCCTTAAATGACTAGAGTATTGATCAGATATTTAAAAGTTAGCTTCAAAATGTCCCATTTGCTTTTATTGCATAATTTTGAGCTCTGTCTTAAAGTGAAGATTTATAAAAATACAATAACATCATTTATTTCGTCCATATTTGGTGGGGTATACTGGCAGTTCATTCTATCATCATGGTTTATTCATTTTATGTAATTGAAAATTTTTCTTCAGGGTATCATGTATTTAATTCTTATTCAGTCATAAACTGAAGCCACAGAAGTAGTAACTATTTTGCTAAGCAGGGAGAAGTGGTAAGGGCCTTCAAATGATGGCATTTTTTTTCTTCTATTGCTCTCTATTTTTAGCTATATTTGAACTTTCATAAGAAGTTCAAAACTCAGAGTTTTGAAACGTTGTCTTCCCTGACAGGGTTGAAGTGGAAAGAATAAAAATAATATTTCAATATTGTATGAATACAGTTATATTAATGGATTAAGCACATTAATGAATAACTCCAAGTCCCCAGTAACGCATTAAGGAAGAGAATAAAAGCATTTTCCCTTGGTGCCTTTAACCATGAACGAGTACATGTTTGAATTCTTTACTCCATGCTTCCTGAGTCTTCCATCTTCTGCTTGTCTGTTGTAAGAGTCTAAATTTTAGTCTTCCTGAAGTCTACCTTGGTAATCTGACACTGTTACTGTCTGTGTATGTCTGCCCCCAACAACAGGCTTTGCACTGGCTTTATTGAACAACAAGGAAAGCATCACATGGTGAATGAATAAATATGCCTGCGGAAGTATTTAAAAGTTTACAAGGGAATAAAAACCCACATTTTCACAGAACCAAACTGACTAGATATCAAGGGAGACCAAAAAGAGCATTCTTTATCAACAGACATCCAAGTGGTGTGTTTAACGTGCGAATTGAATAGTTATTTTTAAGTGCTGCTTTCAATCTCTATTTTTGTTGCTTTCAACAAATTATTGGTAAGATATCAATCAAACTCTGGTTCATGGGCATGGAAAACTGTATAATGTAAAATTACAACTATGTGTTGTATCTTGGATTGTTAAAGTTGTATGTTAAAGCTACATAAAAAATAAGTAAGTTTGATTGTTACATTTCTTTTTGTTAAATGCAGTCTATACACAAGCAGGTAGGATTTAAGTCTTAATTTACCTCAGAGTGTATTATTATTTTAGGTTGTGAGGCCTAGCACGAAATACCAGTCTCTGAAAATGTAACAGATACTTTCATAATATCACATTACCACAATATTATCTAGTGTTTGTCTAGACTTTCTGAGAGTCACGCTCCCACAGTGTATTTCACATGGTTTTCTTGCACTTAGCATCAAAAGTGAAATACTAATTTAAAGGGAAGAAACATTATACTTTTATGTTATACATTTTGTTTAGCATTTTATATTTCTAAATAGTGACAATACTTACAGAAAACGTGTACTTTCTTGATGTCCTCTTTCCCTAGACTCCTAAAATTCATTCACAGCTTCAAAGTTATTGTGGCTCAGAATCTGTCATCATCTGATCTCTTAGGGTTGCCTTTAATCTTGATGAGCTCCTAACACAGAGCATTCGGTAGAGTGATACTTCATGAGTAAGGCCATCTTTCTTTTTGATGATACAGTCTCTCTCTTTTTTTAATTAATTAATTAATTAATTAATTTGTTTTTTTGAGACAGGGTTTCTCTGTAGCTTTGGGGCCTGTTTTGGAACTAGCTCTTGTAGACCAGGCTGGCCTTGAACTCACAGAGATTCATCTGCCTCTGCTTCACAAGTGCTGGGATCAAAGGCTGTGCCACCAATAAAGCACCTTTCAATCAAACTCTCGAATAATGTTCCTGTTAGTCCATTCTGTGTATTCTCACTACCACTCCGTCAGTTCAAATGCAGGCCTTTCATCTGATGCATTGTAAAAAAAAATAAACTTTACTGCTGAAAATATACCTGCCTTTACATAAATAATTAAAATATCTTCATCTATTATGGATGAAGTATTGCCAGGAAAGGCTATATACCTTTATTCTACTCCCAAATAAGAAACTGCATAGTTTTATGACATTTTCAGAAGGAAGTAATCCATAATTTTACAATTCAGATATCACATGATTTCTTTTCAACTTATTTGTATGATTTTAGTTTCAGTAATCTCACAATTTTGTTAGAGATCACCCACATCAAATTTAGCAAAATTTCTCCTATTGAATTTCACCATGCATGGTGGATTAGTTAAATACTCAAATGTTATGAATTTGAATCCACTGTATAGTCCAGACTGACTGTGAGTTTCTGGGTATCTTCTCAAGTTTGGGGCTATAGGTCTGAGGTACCAACCCTACCTGACTAACTATAAATGTTCAACAGTTGAGGATACTTACCTCATAATACCTAACTGAGTCAATCAGTTGTATATCCATGCATATTTCTGTCTCTGATTATCATTGTTAGGGATACTGCTCATCTATGTGATTTCTTTTAAAAAATAATATAATTATTATTTATTTTAAGTGTATAGGTGTATCACCTGTATGTACGTCTGTGAACCACATGTGTTCAATGCCTTCAGAACACAGAAGAGTCCATCAGATAGCCTGAACAGGTGTTAGATCTTTGTGACCTGCTGATTGGTGTGAAGAATCAAATCTAGGTGCTCTGGAAGAACAGCTTAACAGTTGAGCCATCTCTCCAGGAATACAGTCCCATGTAGTTTCTATGCAGCATTCTTAATTCATGATAAATTCTTTATTATGTGAGAATATCTCTCATTTCTCTTGAAGATTAAATTTTGTCTAAATATATGCTTTTAGGAAAATTCAGCTTATGTATACAGTGTTCTCACTTTTTGCTTTCAATTTTACCAAAAGTACCAAGAGCAAATTATCTCCAAGCAATTGGTGGATGATTATATCTCTTCCAGGAGAAGAATTGCCTCCTGAAGCTTTCTTGTGCTTTCACTTAATACCTTAAGGTTCTGTGTTTACCAGTTCTGTTCTAATTAACTCACTAATAACCACTCAAACTTGAGAAAAAGAACCACATAACAAAATAAAGTGCAATTATTTAATAACATGTCCTAAGACCTTTTTCCTACATAACTTGTCACCTAACATAGTTTTCTAGGAAAAAAAAATACATTTGCACATAAAAGAATCATGGAAGAGAAACAGAAAAAGAAAGCTAAATTACTAATTGCTTTTGTCATTTCTAAAGACAGTGTATGATTTTCTGTTGTACTATAGTTATACTCTAGGTAGAACTATAATGCAAATGTCTTATTTCATGTGCCTAACAAGGAAGCTATGCGCCGTTTTACATCTGGATCACTTGTTTTGGTATTTGGGCATCTCTACCTTGAGTGGAAGAGCTTAAGTGTACTTTATGTTTTAAATCAGCTAAACTGTGTTATTCAATTAGAAGGTACACTATTTGTATTTCCTGAAAAAATTAAAAATTGTTAGGTTCTCAATCATTTTAGTGAGGCAATGGACAGCAAATTAATACATGTGACTTGGGTAGAAGGAAGGTTATGGACTTAAAATGGACTATAATTTCAGGGAATGTCCTATAAGAGACCTGTTATAATACAAAGGCTAATTCCAATCAAGTTAGTACCAAGTCAAGAACTTATATATGCAAAAGGATTAAGTAATTATTTGAGAGTCTGCCAATCTATCAGGCTTAAAATTGATTAAAACTATTGCTGTATCTCAGAACCAAGTAGCTGCCTATACTTCACTAATACTTCTAAACCTCAACATCATTATTTAGAAAGACTGCAGACATTCATTAAGTTCAAGTACGCCCATCATGTATCGATCTATTATATATCTATTATATAAATGTATATATTGGTGAATGTAGGACATATGCTATACAGCAGTCTCCTCTTTCTCTGAGCAAGCTATGTGAAACAAGCCACTAAGCGGAACGTATCCATGGTCTCTGCATTAGCTCCTGCTCCCAGGTTGCTGCCCTGTTTGAGTTCATGTCCTGACATCCTTCAAAGAAGAACAGTCATATGGAAGTGTAAGCCAAATAAACCCTTTCCATTCCAACTTCCTTTTGGTTGTAGTGTTTTGCTACAGCAATAGAAACCCTAAGACTTAAGCCTTGCTGGAAGTATTGTTTGGCTTCTAAGGCTAAGCCATGGGGGTCAATTTCCAAGTCTCAGGATCTCTGGGTAATGTCAAGGGCAGAGTAGTTTTCTGTTGGCCCTGTTTTCAAGAATGTGATCAAGTCAGGGGCAGCATGCTCTTACATTGTCCCTTTTCCCTACAGTCTTGGTGGGAAGCCTGAAGGCATGCAGTCAGATATGGCTAGGTAGTCTAGAGTAACACATCTGGATCTGCAGGCATGAGAGAGAGAGAGAGAGAGAGAGAGAGAGAGAGAGAGAGAGAGAGAGAGAGAGAGAGAGAGAGACTGGGCCTGGATTGACCATTTGAATAGTCCTCATCCCTCAGTGGCACACTTCCTTCCTCCCCCAAGGTCACACCTACTACTAGGCTACGTGTCCTAATTCTTTTTAAATAATGCTACTCCTTATGAGCCTATGGGGCCAATTTTCATTCAAGCTACCACATTCCACTCCCTGTCTTCCAAAGTCTTGTAGTGATATCATAACACCACATGAATTTAGTATAACTTCAAAATTCCTGATAGTATATTCACAATCTCAGTACATTTTTAAAACTCTGTTCAAAGTCTATGATACACATGGAAATTTCTTAACTATAACTATAACCCCCTGGATTATCAAAATGAAAAAGCAGATCATATACTTCCAAAATACAATAGCACAGGATATATATTACTAGTCCAAAATGAAGGAAAGGGAGCATAGTGAGAAAATACTGGACCAAAGCAAGACAGAAAACCAACAGACAAACTCCAATCTCTGCATCTCTATGTTTAATGTATGTTTGGCCTTAGCCTCGTCTGTCTCTTGACAGCCTTTTAAAACTTGAATTATCTCATCTATCTTTGGACTCGGGCCTCTTTCTCTACTTCTGTACACCTTTTCTTTCCTTCTTAATCTGTGTCTGACTGTGTAGCTGGGTGGTTGCGGGGCTTGCCCCCAAAGTCTCCCTCCTTCTCCTCTTTTTAGATCTTTTTCTCCCAGATTTCTCCTCATATTTTTCCTCTCTGCCTGCCAGCCCAGCCTATTTCTCTTTCTTGCATTGCTATTGGCCATTCAGCACGTTATTATACCATCAGGTGTTTTAGTCAGGCACAGTAGCACAGTTTAACACAGAGTTAAACAAATGGATCATAAGGAAAAGTAATGCACCTTAAAATAACATTTTGCAACATCCTTCACTGCCTAAGCTTCATTGTCCTGGAAATCTCTCCTTAGAGAAGAGCAGGCCTTAAATTCAGAGATCCTCCTGCCACGGCCTCCGAAGTTCAAGAATTGAAGGTGTGTACAACCACACTCAGTTGTAAGCTTTGATTTAATTACTTTTCACTAATTTTTAAATTCCTTTTCACAAGTTGAAATCTTACTTGGGTGGGGTCTTACTCTGAGGTGACAACTACTTCTATTATACTTAGTGTCATACTTTGCTTTACTCTGTTTACACTTCTTGGTACCTAGAAGAAGGTGTCCTAAATTCAAGACAATATGATGAGTTCCAGGCAAGCCTGTGCTAAAGTATAAGAGATTGTCTTAAAAGAAACAAAAATGGGAGAAAGTTATCTGAATATAATGGTATCATTTAATTAATAAAAATTTGACAAATAATTTTGCATTTCAACTACAATAGTGCACCAATGGTCAACATTAATATCTTATACATTTTGAGGAGGGGAATGCTAATTCCTTTTCTAGTTAAAAATAATTTTATAGATGAATAATACAATGGTGCTATTTTTGGAAATAAGAACCTGACTTAAACTGATAGTTGTTCTCTATATCTCCTTTTCTTTGAAGAATAAAAAAAAGTAGAAGAATCCACACCTCTGGTGTTATTTTGTTGTGTTTGATGTTAACCAAAGGCTTCCTAGCTTTCACAGAATTGCCATGGCTTGGTCTCTAGTTCAAATGAGAATTGTACTTCACTGTCAAATGGTGCTGTATTCAGAGGCCCTTTGTTGTTCCTTGTGTTGTATGCTTTTTAGAAAATATCACAAGTTCAATGGGAAGAAAAAGACCTAAGGAGGAAAGGACCTGAGACATTCACTCTTTTTACAGTCACCTACTAAAGCCATGAAATTGATAGTAGTAAAATTTAGCTTAGATTTTTACAAGCACCTTCAGTCAGGGGAAAAATGTCAAATAAGAGCATTTTTCAAACTCTCTTCAATAGTTCTCAGACAAAAAACAAGTAGAGAGAGTCAAAGATAGCTCAGCCACTAAGATTTATGGGAATTCAACCGACAGGATCACTTTGAGTATCAGGCCAGGCCATTGGTGTCAGTTCGGTTATCCTCAAAAATGGGATAAGAGAGAGAGAGAGGGAGAAAATTAATAACTCTGAAGTACCTCCTGCAGACCAGAATGTTAGATTAGTTTATATAGAAAATAATTATTGGATGTTTATTAAAAGTTATAAATCAAATTATCCTTTCCTTCTTCTCTCCCTTACCCTTCTTTCTTTCTATTTGTTTGAGATGGGGTTTCATGAAAAGTAGGCAGTCTCAAAGTCATTGTGCAGTGAACTTCTGGTCCTCATGGATCTACATTCCTTCTACTGTGTTTACAGGCATATGCCTCCAAAACTTTTCTAAGTGAAATACATTTACAACTTCATTACAACCATATCATCCTGGGAAATTGTAAGACTTTCCTAACTTTACAATCATCATGTGAACTTTTTTTACATAATTTCTCCTTATTTTGATATTTATATAAAACTACTTTAATTTTATCATCATATAAGAAGTTGAGTGTGTATGTGTCAATGTTATTGTTATTTTGGAGAGTATGTATGTATGTATGTATGTGTTATATTGGAAAAACTGAAATTCCAAAAAATTCAAGAGAAAGGCCTGACTAAAACTTTAGGGAAGGACGAATATCAGTGTTTGGGGGAGATTTCCTACCCTACCTCAATTTTTTAATAAATATTTTCAATCTTTGATTTAAGAGTACTTTAAATACTGAGGACAAGGACTGATGATGCCATTCTTTTATTCTACTCTCAATAAAAGACTTCATAAACTTGGAGAAGTTAAACACCTATGGTTCAAGTCCATTGAGTTTTGATTGTTCCATGATATTAAATATTATATCTAGCATTTCAATACACTGTTATTATTGCAGCCATGTACTTCGATTTTACTAGCATGTTCTTTGCTGTACCACACTATTATATTATAAGTCATTCTAAGGCTTCTTTATTATTAACCCAAATGTACTTAGTAAATCTCTTGCAGACCTGAGTGGTGTGACTAATTGGAATTGAGCTTTTTATTTCTTTAGTTTAATTTTTGAAACACATACTTCTTTTAAGAAATATAATTATGCAAAGCCCTCTACAGACTTTTAGTCAGCTCTTTCCCTTATATACTAATGTTATAATTACAAGTACTTATTCAACTTTTCTATAAGCATCATGTGATTATAACATGGAAATGTTAGTCTTTAATGTTATAAAAACCCCATTAGCCTTTTAATTATGCCTACTTCACTGAAGTCACCACCTAGTCAAGATGATTCCGTGCCAACCCAGGTAATGTTGTTAGGAATGTGAAGGATCATATGCAGAATATTCATATAAAAATTATTGTGTGTATCATATGACAAACATTAAAACACTCTATATTAGTTAAAATAAAGCATTTTGATTCAATTTCAAAAATATTTATGGAATTAGAGATGTATTTCAAACCACAATTCCAGGTTCTAGAGATTTTAAGACCAGTACTGTCTAGTGCCCGTTCTAAGACAGTACACAAATCAAGGAGGAAAGAAACACACTAAAATGAACTCTGATTAGCATGGTCATCACTTTAAGGATTCTATAGAGAAAAAATGTTTTGAGAATGCAAAAGAAGAAAGCTATTTCATTAACCTAGAGAGAACATTGCAGAGTATGTACTTTCAGGGATAGAGTCGGGTGGTCTTCATATGTGGCTTTAAAGTGCACACAGAAAGAGGAAAAAGGTAGGTATTTCACATAGAAGGTGTGACAGTAATATGGTGTTGGGACCATTTGGAGTCCTGGCCTCCAGCTGCTCTTCCCTGCTAGAGATCTTTACTTCTGATTTGAGTTACTGAAATCTGTGTCAAAATTATTTACCTGCTCTGCTTCACGAGCATTTGTTGCCTTGCCTTGAGGATCAGAGAATAAGGTTTTCACCTGTTGGCCCACCTGACTGTTGGGTATATAAGCCTCCATGATGCTATTGAATATTCTTACCAGTGACTAGAGGTCTGTCTCTCTGTCTGTCTGTCTGTCTGTCTGTCTGTCTGTCTGTGTGTGTGTTTGTGTCTTTGTGTGTTTCAACCTCCAGCCCCTTGCCCGAAGCTCACGAACTGTATGGTAGCTCATAAGCACAGACAAGCCTCGTGCACTGCAATTGGACGTCCCACCGAGATTGGGAGCTAGGGAACGCTGAGAGGTCACCCTCGGAAGGTGAGGGTGGTTTGGGGTATGTGTTAATCCTGACGTCCTTCGCTCAGACTTTGGTTCCAGGCCATGCAGGCATGGCCAGTGGAAGTCCAACCAAGAAAGAGGGGTAAGCCGACAGGATGGTCCCTAGCCAGGGACGTATTGGGGAATTAAGACGGGACACCCTCCGAAACAGGAGGCAGGAGGGTGAATTGAAGGCTTCAAAAAGATGAAATGTGTACATATGTATGTTTTTGTATTGTGT
The DNA here is from genome assembly GCA_004026605.1 of Ondatra zibethicus. Lineage (NCBI taxonomy): Eukaryota > Metazoa > Chordata > Mammalia > Rodentia > Cricetidae > Ondatra > Ondatra zibethicus. Next base: position 18,872 of record PVIU01024137.1, read on the forward strand.
TGATTGTGTTGTCTTTTGTGTTCTGGACTGGAGAAAGATACTTGATTCTGGGAACTGCTAAGAAAGGTATTTTGACTTTAAAATATGGGCTTAAGGATTTTATGCTTTGGAAAAGAGGTTCTACTTTTGTCTTCACAGAGGATAAGAACCTAAGGATTAATTCAAGATTCATGTGGTTTGATTCACCTAGACCTCCTAAAATGTTGCAGTAAAATACCCCCAAGAATGCAGCACCCCCACTCAGCAGGAAGTAGCCAGACAGGTTGATGACACCCCAATTCCCTAAAGGATTGTTTAAGTGGGGCCCCTTCAGTGGTTCTGGAGCAGCAAGCCTGCTTTCCTGAGTTCTGCTCCACTCCATGCACCAGTTTGGACCCAGAATGAATGCAGCTGGGGCTAGAAGGCAGCTGGAGAAGAGCTTTGCTAGGCTGCTGTGGTGAAAGGCATGTTACCCTGGCCCAGTCAGTGCCCAGCCCGGAGGATGCCACAGCGGTGTCAGGAGTATCAGCAAATTCAACAAGTGCTGAAGCCCAGACAAGCTAGAGCACAGACCTCATTAGGCTGCCCCGAGAAGGCAGCAGCAGGGCAAGGAGAAGGCGGTGGCGGTTCCAGGTTCTACATGCTGAAGAGTCTGCAGTGTGAGTGGCAGGCTTTCCTGCAGTTGTAGCTGTGGAAGGTCTCTGAGCCTGCATGCTGCCTGGGCCAGTTGTGGCACATGCTGTATGGAATAGCACCTTTAGGGGAAAAAATATTCTTGGTTGTTCTTTCAGAAACTGTGGCCTGAGCGACTTATGGGATGACCACTCCAGTGATGCATTGTTGGTTCGGGTACCAGCCATCAGCCACTGCCAATTACCAAAAAGATTAAGCAGACTGAGATGACCCTGTATTGAGAGAAATGAGATTTTGGAGTGACAGCTGTGGCAGTTGCCATGAGCATGGTGTCTGCTGCTGCAGCCATGGTCACAATACTGGCAATGGCACAAACATCGTTGGTGTCGGACACTGTAGATAAACTGGCGAGACCAGTCAATAATGCTCTCCAGACTCAGAATGCCCTATATGTCCACATTAAATTTGGACTTTTGAATTTAAATCAACAAACTGCCCTATTGTAGGAGCAGGTGGACTTCTTATGGCTTGTACAACAAATGTCTTGTTCATACTTTTATCATTCCATTTGTGACATCTGTTAATATTGCTAATGCCTCTTAAGTAGTGAAACAGCTCAATGGTTACTTGAATAGCCCTTGGAATGTTACAATTAGCACACTAGATTGTCAATGCCTGTGTGCCCCCTGTTTTAGCCAAAGGGTTGGTAGAATACCATAGCCCAAATGGGAGGCTGGGTCCAGTGGTGATTGGGGACTCTCTTGCTGGCAATCTTAATGCCTGTTGCCATGGGCTCTGAATTCTGTGTAAGATCAGACAATCCATGAGAATGCAATATATGGTCTCTTAGCAAGTCCTTCTAAGCCTGTTGGCCAGTAACTCGGATGTACCCCAGGTTTGGTTGCAAACACTGCACAAACAATGAAGACTCCTCTGTAGATTGGCAACTTCTACAGAAGAGGGCCTGCCTAAGACAGGGAAGGGGCCTCCCAAAGTTGGGTAAGGGTTTACACTTCTGAGATGACCTAAGACAGGAACGTCTTCTGTCTTATAAAAAATTTAGGGGGGAGATGTTGGGACCATTGGAGTCCTGGCCTCCAGCTGCTCTTCCCTGCTAGAGATCTTTACTTCTGATTTGAGTTACTGAAAGCTGTGTCAAAATTGTTTACCAGCTCTGCTTCATGAGCATGTGTTGTCTTGCCTTGAGGATCAGAGGATAAGGTTTTCATCTGTTGGCCCACCTGACTCCATGGTGCTATTGAATAAAGGGCTTCTTACCAGTGACCTAGAGGTCCTTGTCTCTGCCTGTCTGTCTGTCTGTGCTGTCTCTGTCTGTCTTTGTGTGTTTCAACCTCCAGCTCCTTGCCCAAAGCTCACAAACTGTATGGTAGCACATAGAGCACAGACAGGCATTGTGTGCTGCAATATGGAAACTGAAGCATGGGGATACACAGAGCTTTCTGTAGATGACAAGGTCAGTTCATCAGCAGAGAAGACAAACAGGAACAGTGAAACTAGACTCGCGGACCTCTGGTTACATTACTGTATTTCTGGGAAAGTTATTTTTTTTTTAAGTTGAATTGTTGAGCTTCTATGTGTATAACAATTCAGTCTTCCAGTTGAAGGTAACATCGATTCATTATCTCACAGGTCAATTCTAGGAATGGCTCAGACAAATTCTTAAAATATTGAAATCTATAAGCCAGCTAGAGTTGAGTCTTTAACTAGCATCTACACTCATGAAACATCTTTGTGGACAATAATTTCTTTCTTCATACTTCAAGGAGAGAAGAACTAAAGGGAGCCTGCTAGCAACAGTTCATATGCAATGCTAAAATACCAGGAATTATAGCTGGCCATTTTTTTGTTACTATATTAGAAAACAGGTTCAGGTCCCACTCAGAGGGATGGGATTATAAAAAGTTGTAAACATGAATGTGGGAATCATGAGGGTGACTTATAGTCTGTTGAAAAAGGAAGAAGATTGTTTTTAAGTGGTGACATATTGCAATGGTGAGTACAAAAGCAGTGTGGCGTGGTGATAGTTATTTGAAGTTGAAAAGAAACAGAAGAACATGCATTTGTCTCTTATATGTATCTTCAGTCTCATAAAGTCACTTTGTTTATAGTGAGTAGTATGTGGTATTGTCCTTCCAAAGGGAAAACAACAACAACAAGACCACAGAGGGTTCTGGGACTCATTGAAATATTTTCCTCTTAGAAAAGAAAAAGAAGAAAAGAAAAGAAGAAAAGGAGAGTCTATGGAAAGGCTCAAGGTAGATTTCCTGAGAAAGAGTAGGAAGAGGCTAGGGAACTATTGTCCTGAGGAATGAGACAAAATTAGGTTTTCTATTTAATGTTTGAAGGGTTTAAAATAGATTCTCTGGGGGAAAAGTAAAGAAAGAGGACAGTAATAAGTTTTGATAAAACAGGTACCCAAACCAATTATGACCTGGTTGCCCTTCCTCAGTCTACAGGCTTGGAAGGTGACAGTGGCACATATGGAACAAAGAACTGATGTAAAGGGGTGTTATTTCCAGCTAACGGAGAGGGGGATGGAAAAACAGCAAAATCTGTCAGGGCCTGAGCCACCTACTGGATGTAAGACACAAAATATCCTAGCAAACTGAAGAAGGACACTTAAAAGAAATCCCACACTAGCTCAGAATTGAGAATAATAGAGGGTTATTTAGGGTTAGACTCACAGATCACAGTCTTCTGCTGGAACAGGAAACAGCAACTGAATCCCACAGCAGGAAAAGAAGCTGGATGTGTACTTTATATTGGCATAAATAGTAAGTTTCCATGTCCAAGTGGGCAGGTAATGTAAAGGCTGCTGGCAGCAGGGATTCCTACAGCACACCCTTGTTTTGTTTAAATAAGAGAGTTCTAAGCCTAATACAAAATTATATATAATGAGAACAATTATATCAAGCAATAACCAGGTAATAAATGTTTCAATAATTATCCTATTCTAATGAATTTAAGTCTTGTATAATAAATAACTTGGCCAAGTCATTAGAGGAAAGTACTACAAATATCTAGTCTTCAACCCATTTAAGATTTGAGAAGGGAAATAATATTACTTGAGTAAGCAGAATGTGTAATCAAACAACTTCCAAAACATGCAACAAATGACAGAGACAACTGACTACCCAGCCAATCACCCGAAGTCTCAATTTTAGTGTTGGAGAAACCAACTTGGCTAAGGCTTAGAGTAACTGACAGACCATTTTCAGAGGAACGAAAATAGTCAAAACCATCTTATCCTGTCTTAGCAAGACTTGAATCTTTTTTCTTGTATCCTACTTGTCCTATCCAGACATCATGCATTTTGTGAGTGGTTGATGCATTGGCATGGTTGATGCATGGGCTTTTCTTTGCCCAAAGGCTAATAGTGCCAAGAAGAAAACAAGCTCCAAGTGGAGTATCTTTGGTGCTCAACATTCTCTCGGGAATAGATCGGTGCTGCCAGGAGCAATCATGTCTCACTTCAATAGAACCCTGTTATATAAATGCCATATTCTACAGTTCTTTGAACTGCTTGAAGATCACCTATCTATGTAGAATACAATCTCAATGTATCTAAAGAACCTGATAAGTCTAACTATAAGTATGACAAACACGGAATACTATTGATCTATAATTCTTCATTGTCTTCCCATAACTTTTTTATTTCATGAGAAGTAAAAGGCACTATAATCTCTGCTAGGTCTACACTTGCTAACTGACAAAGTCTCAATTTACATTTTAAAATTAATTCAGAGGCTTTTTTCACATAAGTTTTTAAATTTTTACTTGGCTTATGTGGTAAAAAGATTCACTCTAAGATATTATTGTCCCTCTGCACTAAAATTCCTGTAGGAGAAATTCTGGAAGGCAATATGACTAGAATACAATTAAGATTTGGATTCACACTATCCACATGTGCCTCCTGTAATTTTTCTTCAACAATTTGTCAATTCTTTTTCTGCTTCAGCTGTTAATTCTCTGGGACTATTCAAAGCTTCATCACCATCTTTTCTTGTAAAGGTATAGTGAAGAAACAATCTCTCAAATCAGTTACTGTAAGAGGCCATTCTTTTGGTAGAAGAATTCCAGGTGGTAGAGGGCCCATAGGTTGAATTACCTTATTGATAGCTCTTAGATCTGTCACCATTCTCAATTTACCAGATTTATTTTTAACAACAAATACAGGATAATTCCAAGGGCTGGTTGATTCTTCAATATGGTGGGCATCTAGTTGCTCTTGTACCAGCTGTTCCAAAGCCTGCAGCTTTTCTTCAGTTAGAGGCCACGTTTAACCCATATTGGCTTCTCAGTTAACCATCTTAAAGGTAGGGCTGTTGGTACCTCTAAAGGTTTGCTAGTTGCTTTGTGTTGTTGTACAGCCTGAATGGCTGGTGACCTTTCTGTATAGTACCTTATAATATCCTTCCCAGAATTATGAGTTTCCTGGGACTGCAGGAATGTTAATCAGGGTATTCTGTTGCTGTGGCAGGTCAGAACTCCATAATTTTACTGCAATATTAGCCACATATGACCTCAGCTTTCCTCTCTGACCTTCTGGCCCAATACAGTTGACCCATCTTGTGCTTTGTTTAACTCTAGATATGGTTCCAATTCCTAGTAATTGAACATCTGCCTCTTGAAGAGGCCAATTTGGATGCCAAGATTCTGGAGTAATGATACATCTACACCTGTGACTATCAACAAACAATTACAATATTATTTATGCACTCTTAGCTTTGGTCTTTGATCATTTAGAGAAGTCTGTTAGCATATACATTTCATATTTACTATTGGAATTTTTTATTTATCCTCCTTGTTTATTCCATTATCCAGAACAGTATGGTTTATTTTTATTTTGTAATTTTCCTGGTGAGACATGTCCTCCACAGTGACTGTGAATGACTGGATCACTTTTTTTTTCATATTCTTTTATTTTTTTTCATTCAAAAAAATTACATTTCCTCCCCTTCTCCCAGTCCCCTCCTGCTCCCCCACACCCCTCCTCCCTCCCACTGCATCCTTAAAAGAGGGCAGGGTACCCTGCCCTGTGGGAAGTCCAAGGCCCTCCCCGCTCCATCATGGACTAAGAAGGTATGCATCCAAATAGACTAGGTTCCCAAAAGATAATACATGCAGAAGAGATAGGTACTAGTGTCATGATTGATAGCTTCTCAGTCTGCCTCCATTGGCAGCCACATTCAGAGAATCCAGATTGATCATATGCTTGTTCAGTCCCAGTCCAGCTGGATGTGGTGAGCTCCCATTAGATCAGGCACACTGTCTCAGTGGGTGGACCAGCCCCTCATGGTCCTAACTTCCTTGCTTATCTTCTGCCACCTTCTGCTCTTCGACTGGACCTTGGGAGCTCAGTCCATTGCTCTGATGTGAATGTGGGTCTCTGTCTCTATCTCTATCCATCGGATGAAATTTCTATGGTGATGATCAAGATATTCATCAATGTGACTATGGGACAAGGCTAGTTCAGGCACACTCTCCTCTGTTGCCCAAGTACCTAGCTGAGGACATCCCCGTGGACACCTGGGATCCCCTCTAGAGCCAAGTATCTTGCCAATCCTAAAATGACTTCCTTCATGTAGATATCTTATTCCCTTCTCCAATATCTACCTTTCCTCCATCTCCACCCTCCCACATGCTCTCCCCAGTCCTTCCCTTCTCCCTTCTCCTTCCCCCTCTCACCTTTCCCACTCCCCTACCCCTACCCCTATCCCTGTCCCCATGCTTCCAACTTTTGCATGGCGATCTTGTTTGCTTCCAATTTCCAGGAGGATCTATATATGTTTTTCTTTGGCTTCACCTTCCTATTTGGCTTCTCTAGGCTTGTGAGTTATAAGCTTAGTGTCCTTTGTTTATGGCTAGAGTCCACTAATGAGTGAGTACGCATCATAACTGTCTTTTGGGGTTTGGGTTACCTCACTCAGGATAGTGTTTTCTATTTCCATCCATTTGCATGCAAAATTCAAGATGTCATTGTTTTTTACTGCTGAGTAGTATTCTAATGTGTATATATTCCACACTTTCTTGATCCATTCCTCCATTGAGGGGCACCCAGGATGTTTCCAGGTTCTGGCTATTACAAATAATTCTGCTATGAACATAGTTGCACAAATGCTTTTGTAGTATGATTGGCCTTCTCTTGGGTATATTCCCATGAGTGGTATTGCTGGATCCTGAGGTAGGTTGATTCCCAATTTCCTGAGAAACTGCCACACTGATTTCCAAAGAGGTTGCACAAGTTTGCTTTCCCACCAACAATGTATGAGTGTTCCCCTTACTCCAAATCCTCTCCAGCATAAGCAATCGGTGTTTTTGATTTTAGCCATTCTATTTTTTTTCCATACATTGTTTTGTTTTATTTTTTCCATTCAAGAACATAATTAAAGATAAAAAAAAAATTTTTTCCTTTCTTCCCCTTCTCCCGGTCCCCTCCCACTACCCCCCACCCCTCCTCCCTCCCCCTTCTTCCTTGAAAGAGGGCATGGTGCCCTGCCCTGTTGGAAGTCCAAGGCCCACCCCCATCCCTC
>PVIU01024138.1:0-25445 GCA_004026605.1 Ondatra zibethicus
GAAAAAAAAAGCAAGAAGAGGGAGAGAGCAGAAGAGAGCAAGTAGCAGAGACAGTATGCAAACTAGTCACTCTGATATAGAAAAACCAGAGAGCTGATAACCTAAAGAGAAAGGCTTATTGGATTATTTGTTCTTTTGATGATCAGTTTCTTGGGTTCTTTGTATATTTAGGAGATAAGCCCCCTGTCCAATGTGGGGTTGGTGAAGATCTTTTCCCATTCTGGGGCTGTCATTTTGTCTTGTTGACCGTGCGTGTCCTTTGCTTTACTGAAGCTCCTCAGTTTCAGAAGGTCCCATTTATTAATTGTTGCTCTCAGTGTCTGCGCTACTGGGGTTATATTTAGGAAGTGGTCTCCTGTACCAATGCGCTCAAGTATACTTCCCACTTTCTCTTCTATGAGATTCAGTGTGGCTGGATTTATGTTGAGGACTTTGATTCATTTGGACTTGAGTTTTGTGCATGGTGAAAGATATGGATCTATTTTCATTTTTCTACATGTTGATATCCAGTTAAGCCTGCACTATTTGTTGAATATGCTTTCTTAAAATGGGGTACAAACCTGAACAGAGAACTCGCAACAGACAAATCTGAAATGGCTAAAAGAAACTTAAGAAAATTTTCAACATCCTTAGCCATCAGAGACATGCAAATCAAAACAACTCTGAGATTCCATCTTACACCTGTAAGAATGGCCAAAATCAAAATCAATGATGACAATTTATGCTGGAGAGGTTGTGGGGTAAAGGGAACACTCCTGCATTGCTGGTGGGAGTGCAAACTGGTACAGCCGCTTTGGAAATCAGTATGGTGATTTCTAAGAAAATTAGGAAACAACCTACCTCAAGACCCAGCAATACCACTTTTGGGTATATACCTAAAGGATGCTCAGTCATACCACAAGGACATGTGCTCAACTATATTTGCAATATCCAGAACCTAGAAACAACCTAAATGCTCCTCAACAGAAGAATGGATAAAGAAAATGTGGTACGTTTTACACAATGGAGTACTACACAATGGAAAAAAATAATAACACCTTGAAATCTGTGGACAAATGGGTGAATCTAGAAAACATCATATTGAGCGAGGTAACCTAGACCAAGAAAGACAAATATAATATGTACGCACTCATAAGTGGCTTTTACGCATAAAGCAAAGAAAAACCAGACTACAATTCACAACCCCAGAGAACCTAGACAACAAAGAGGACCCTAAGAGAGACATGGATCTAATCTATACGGGAAGTAGATAAAACACGATCTCCTGAGTAAATTGGGAGCATCACGGAAGAGGGTAGGAGAAGAATGGGGAGTAAGGGAGGAGAGTAGAGAAAAATATATAGCTCAATAAAAATAGTAATTTAAAGAGAGAGAAAAAAGCTTATCTAGTTATCCTTTCAGAAGGAAGGACATTCAGAGGACAGCACTACTTCACAGGAGAATGACAGCTAACAGAGCCTGATTGTGTGGCTAGTAAAGACATGGTTCAAAGTTTAAGATCCCGTCTGTTCTTTCAGAGGACCCTTATGGTGGCTCACAACTGTCTGTAATTCCTGCTGCAGCAAATATAGTGGCCCCTTCTGGCCTCTTGAGGCCACCAGACACACAAGTGGTGCACAGACATATATTAAGGCAAAACACCCATACATATTAAATAGCCAAGGTAAAATAGAAAACCCTGCCTCAAATAGACAAAACAGCTAATAATACAAATGAAAGAATTAAAAATCAATTCTATAATGTACAAGATATAGCAATTTTATAACTCCTAATGAACACTATTTAAGCAAGGAATATAAGCTAGGTTAAAACCATTAGCACTAAAAAGAATGCTAAGATAATAACACCATGGGCTACTTTTAGAGCATAAACTAGAAAAATGTTCAGCAGAGAAATAAACTGTTACCCAATTGTCAATCATAGCAATCTTAACAGCAGAGAACTAGGCTTCAGGTGACTTAATGTGATAAACTCTGAATGTTTACCTTGACTGAAAACGAAAGAATTTGGCCAGATGATACCTCAAGAGCAATTAGATTTATTTTTTCCCTGTGGCCCAGAAATAGATTTTTACAAAAGTCCAAAAATAATTTGATACAGATAAACTAAGCTTTCTTAAGTGAGAGTTCTATATACAACCAAGCATTCATGAAATATCTGCTGAGAATTTTTAGTGTCAAGCACAGAGTCAGGTACTAGAAATGAAAAATGAATGAGAAAGCTTTAACCTACAGAAAAAAACAAAAATGTTACAGCAATATAATCATACTCTAGCCCTTTATTTTTATTGCTTTATTTCTTCTAGATGATATGAATTATGATTGACCTATAAACCACTCATTCTTCCTACAATTGAGTTCTATCTAATTATACTACATTAAAGAGCCATCCTTCACCACACATACTTCTGACTCTAAAATGGCAAAGCTTAACTAGAGTTAACTTCTGATCCCATGAGCTTTAAACTAAGAATCTATGGCACCTCCTCTACTCCTTTTTCTGATCTGTTGGAATGGAAATGTAGCTCTATGGTAGAGTACCTACTTAGCATGCACAAAGCTATGGATCCTACCTTATGCATTGAAAAAAAAAACTAAATCTCTATATCTCATAAAAAATAAACTCAAACTCCATAGGTTATCATTCAGAATTTTTTTATCTCCCCCTCTCTTTTCTCTCTCTCCCTTTCCTCTCCTCCCTTTCCTTTCTCTCTCTTTTTTTTTTTTTTTGGTGGTGGTGGTTTTTTGAGACAGGATTTCTCTGTGTAGCCCTGGCTGACTCACTCTGTACACCAAGCTGTCCTCCAACTCAGAGATCAGCCTGTCTTTGCCTCCCAAGTGCTGGGATTAAAGATGTATGCTACCCTATTATCTTTTCAACTTCTGTCCCAATACTTTTTTTTTTTTTTTTTTTTACTTTTTGACAGAGCCAGCAAACAAAATGGCATCCTTCGGATATGCTCTACTTTTACCTCCAAAATATTAGTTCTGTCGTCTGCACACTGAAACTCTAGCTATTATCTTTAAGGCTAACTGGTGGACCAAACTGTTTTCCCACAACATAGAACCATGAATACACTCACCAAACAAGATTAGACAAAACAATAATAGAGTTCTGTTAAATGTCCTTCAAAAAACATTCCTAAAGATTTGGTTTCATTTTATGTGTATACAAAAGTGCCTGCATGTATGTTTGTGTACAACACACGTTTGGTGCCTACAGAGAAAAGGAGGTGCTGGATCCCCTCAAACTGGAGCTATAGGTAGTTGTGAGCTACCATATGGGTGTTAGGAACCAAACCCTAGTCTTCTCTAAGAACAGCAAGTGCTTCCCAGCCCTATTTGTTTGTAGGCAGATTCTCACTATATAGCCCTAACTGGCCTGGACCTTCAATATGCAGACCAGATTGCCTTGAGCTCACAGAGATCCATTTGACTGTGCCTCCCAAATGCTGAGATTAAAGAAGTCCACCACAATGAACAGTCTCAAAATTTATTCATCTTCCAAAGCCCATTCGGAAATTAATAGTGTCATAAGAGAATACTGTAACTCATGTTTCCAATAATCCTATACCAAATGCACTGCATATAGCCTTTTACAGGTGAACAGAAATGAGTCCTAAATTATACTTTCAATGGGAGAAGTAGGGAAAGAGTAATTTTTATGGGGGACAGTAACAGTGCTGGGGAATGGAACCTAAGGTCTTGTGCATGCTATGCAACCACTCTACCACTGAACTACACAACCATACCAAAACAGTGAAAGTGCAAAGTAGAAATAAAGTAAATTAATTGTATATCAAAAGAAAACTTCCCATTTTTCATTATTACAAAAAGTCACCAAACCACTACTCTGAAGCTGTAAATCCTACAACCCAAATTAATTTCTTTTGGAATATAATACAAATAACAGATAACTCATTCATAGGTACATTTAAAATTTTTTAGGTAAAAATGAAGACTAATTTGTTGTATTGTTTCTCCTAAGACACATAAACAATTTAAAAATGTCACAGAAATACAAGAATTTGGCAAATACTATTTTTTAAGATGGAAACAATATGGAATTCTGCATTAAAATTATGGCATGATATCAGGCCTACCACATGCCTTAAACTATTTATCTTGTCCACAGGCCATGCCTGTTAGAAGACCAGATTGGTACCTAGCCCAATCGTCATCAGAGAGAAGGATTCCTCTAGCAGATGTTGAGACCCATACCCAAATGATAGGTAGAGCTCAGGGAACCCAGGAGAAGAGGGCGAGGAAGGATTGTAGGAGCCAGTGGGGTTTAGGAAACCAAGAGAACATGGTTCACAAAATCAATTAAGCAGGGCTCATAGGGGCTAAGAGAGACTGAAGCAGCAACCACAGAGCCTGCATGGGTCTACACTAGGTCCTCTGCTTACATGCTGTGCTTATTTAGCTTGGGGTTTTTGTGGAACTCCTGCACAGAGGGGTTATCTCTGACTCTTTTGCCTGCTCTTAGAACCCTTTTCCTCCTTCTGGGCTGCCTCATCCAACCTTGATACGATGGTTTGTGTCTAGTCTTATTGCATCTTGTTATGCCATGTTCAGTTAATGTCTCTAGGTTGCCTGCTCTTTTCTGAGGCGCAGTGGACCCCAGGGAAGAAGGGAGGTAAGGGATGGGGGACAACTGAGAGTAGTGGAGGGAGAAAAGGCTGCAGTCGGGATATAGTGTATGAGAATAAAAAAAGAAAAACATTTACCTTGTTTTAATATATAGTAGTTGTATTCTATAAATTAAGATGATGTCTTGGAAGACAGTCCTAACTTACTTTATAACCTCAACTTAGTTATGCACTTTTACTCTCACTTTAAACCTAAATCACCTTTATTCTCAAAGTCATCATACTGCCCCATGTAGTGCTGAAAGCCTGTATTCCCAGCACTTGAGAGATAGAGGCAAAAGAACCAGGAAGCTGAGAAAGCCTTGGGAGAAAAAAAAAGTATCACATTTGTTCTTTCTGGGCAGGTTTCCATCACATACTTAATAGATAAGAAACCTCATGCAGGAGTCGTACTCAGTGGAACTTTTAGTGCACTGGGGACACTAAAAGTTTTCTAAGACAGAAGTGAATATTTCAGACTCCAATTCTAACAAATTTCTCATCAATTCTGCCTTAAGCCCTTCAGCTCTTATCTGAGTCATTTGTACAGTCTCAGATTTATTTCTTTGTTCTACCATCCTCCTACCTTCAGCCATTCTAGGTATCATCTTTGGTGACTGCCCCCAAACAACATTTTATTTGACTCTCACTGAACCTGAGACAAAATCTTAAATACAATTATCCCAAGGTATCTGCCAGGGATTGATTCCAGAATAACTGGCTCCAGGAACCCAAATGAACACACAAATTCCAGGATGTACCTTATATAACAGATTGGTCTATCTTATCATACTTAAACCATCTCGCAATGACTTCTAATATGTAATAACAATGTGTTATATGGTTGCTACAACATATCATTTAATGAATAAGAACAAGAGCCCGGTAGATCCCTTTGAGTTTGAGGCCAGTATGGTCTACAGAGAGAGTTCCAAGACAGCCAGGACAGTTACACAGAGAAACCTTGTCCCAAAATAAGCATTTAAAAATTAATAAGGGCAAGAAAACATTCTGTACATGTTCAATACAGGTATTTTCCCCCTAATGTTCTGTCCGTGGTTTGTTGAGTCTGCAGATATGGAAGGCAAGAACAAAAGAAAGCCAGGTTTATTGTTAGAATGAGTAAGATGTATTTATAACTTGCCTGTTTCCTCTGGGCTCATAACAGATCTCATTGCTCACTTAACCTCTCTAAGAAACCTCTGTGCCGTAGCACATGCTACTGCTTCTGTCTGAAATGCCCCAGATATCACGTGGTCCCTAGACTTTGCTCAAATGCCAAGCTAGATATTTAATTCCAAAAAGACGATTATCCCTCCCAAGTACAGAAATTTACTATCTTTTGTTCCGCGCTATAAACACTGAAAATTTGGTCTACTGCTCTATTCACTAATCTCACCTTAACTTAAAACTACCTATTACAGTAAGCATTCCATGTATTTATTTATATTTTAAATATAAATGTCCAGCATCTAGCAGTTAGTTCATATTCAGTCAATGTTTATGTGAATTCAAGTGGAAAAGCTGTGATAGTTTTTCAAACACAAACACAAACACACACACACACACACACACACACACACACACACACACACACACACACACACACGCTTAGTATCTCGGCTTCAAGTGGTGAAGGCAAAAATCCAATGAAACCAGACAAAAGAACCTTCTTACTGCCCATGGGAACTCAGAATACTACTTCTAGGAAGCTTGGGATAAGAAGCAAAAAGTCAAACTAAGCTAACATCAACAGCCATAACAGGGGGCTAGAGAGATGGCTCAGAGGTTAAGAGCACTGGTTGCTCTCCCAGAGGTCATGAGTTCAATTCCCAGCAACCACATGGTGGCTCACAACCATCTATGAGATCTGGTACCTTCATCTGGCATGGAGATGTAAATTCAGGAACATTGTATCCATAATAAATAAATCTTAAAAAAAAAAAAAGCAAAACTGTATTGGACCTGGCTCCCCCTACCACCCACATTTACTACTCTTCAGGGCTATCAGGCTCTTGGCATGCATTAAAATGGTAATCCTCAAGTCAAGTGTGGTGGTGTGGGCCTCTAATACCATGGAGAGGCAGCCTGGACTACATAGCAAATTCCAGGCCAGCCAAGGAATTTGGCTCTACACAGAGACTTTGTCTCAAAAATATAAACAAACTTTTTTTAGATCTTAAAAAGATTAGCCTTTGATACAATTAGCCCTTGACACTCAACATTATTATTCTACACATACAAAAAAAAAATCTAGAAAATAAGAAACAGCCACTATGCGGTATCTGTACTCTTATTCTCATAGCAATCCACGAGATAAAAAGCTGTCTTTTCCTGGGGAACTGACACACAAGAGTTTAAAATAAAACATTTGTCCAGTGTTGCATACTTCCAGTAAAGTTAAAGACCTTCTGAACCACACAGCTCACTGCTTGTCTATCACCAATTCTAGTACTTTCAAAATTATTATAGAATATGCTAGCTTTTCTATCCTCTATGCTGATGTTCACATCCTCTCATTAAGACCTAAATGAACTCTCTAATCCCAATATTCTGACCTCTTTCATCCAATCTCCCTATTTTTACTACCTACTTCCTAAGTATGTCACGTGCGACACATCTCCACTCCAACTCAGAGGGTTCCCACAATATACAGGAAGATATAACACTCAGAAAAGCAGCCTAGGCTGTTACTGACTTCTACTCCTAGCTCTTATTCCGGCAATCTATGCTGCATAGTCCAAGTTGTGGACACGTTGATGCTTTCTCTGAAATACCCTATTCAGACTGATAACCCTTACTCATCTTCTAACTGCAGCCCAAAGATCTCTGAAGTAACTCCTTCCAAGTTCCCAGGCAAAATTAGATTTGTGTGTCTTCCTAAGGACATACAAACTGTTTTATATATTTCTAATTATCATATAACCTCATGCATTTTCATTTTTATTTCTCTCTGCACTAGTAAAAACCTACTCTGAAATGAATAATGCTACTTTCAAATACTGCATTCTTCTATATAACACTTATTTGGAAAAATGTGAATTTATTCCAACATGACTGACTTAATACTGAACAATCTGAGCACACCGCCCCAGGTGAAACTGAGCTGTACAAAAATATGCAAGATTAACCAGCAAGTTGGCTCCTCCTTGTGTTGTGTACCACACCTATTCATTCTGGTGTCACAGCTTTTCAGGCTTTAGGTAACTCTCCTAGCAATTCAGAGTAACTTACAAGCAGCAATTCTGTGGATGTCCAGCCACGCAAACAAACCAGGTGGCTTTTAAATACCACAGTTATTATAATATTTATCTACTTCTTAATCGTTTAACATGAAAAAAATGCTACCATTGTAGTCAGACTTTCCTTTGGGCCACCAGCTCACAAATAACAACACGGAGATTATTAATTGTGAAAGCTCAGCTTAGCTTAGGCTTTTCCCCAACTAGCTCTTATAACTTAAGTTAACCTGCTTTTATTAATCTATGTTGTGCTGCATGGCTTGGTTACTTCTACTCTGTACTGTATGTTCAACTTCTTCAGGGTCTTGCTGGCGTCTCTCCCTGTGTCCAGATTCACCCTGAGTTCCTCTCTCTGCCTATTCTCTCCTGCCTAGCTATTGGCCATTTAGCTCTTTATTAAACTAATCACAATGACACATCTTCACACAGTGTAAACAAATATTCTGCAATATTTCCCCTTTTTTGTCTAAATAAAATGGAAAGGGTTTTAATTCTAACACAGTAAAACTATATACAGTAACAATTATCAGGTAAGAATTACATTCACAATGTCCAGTCCATTTGTATTTTGCAAATTCAGAGAAACTATTCCATTAGCTATCCTCTCTTGATGAGTCCAAAATTTTGTACCTAATTTTCTTTCTATAATGACTAAGGAAAACTGTAACTACAACTATCCAGTCTTCAACCCCATCAAAGATCCAAGAAGGATATAATATTACCTGGGTAAACAGAAGGTGCAAAGCAAGCAACTTCTAAAACTAAGAATCCACAGAGACATTTGGCTACCTGGACAGTCACCCCAGGGTTCCTCTGCAACGCTGGAGTGCTCATCTTTGGCCTGCAGGCCTAAAATATCTGACAGGTATCTGACAGATATTCTATGATGCAGGAATTTTGAAGGACTGTCTCACCTTGTCTTGGCAAAGTACAGCAGTTGCCTTTATGTCCTGTTTGTCCAATTTGGACAGCATACTGTCAGTAGTCAAGGCAAATGCAGTTTCTTTGCCCAGTGGCTACCTTTGCCACAAATGAAAGCAAACTCCATATGGAGGTTTTTTGATGTCCATCATTCTTTTTTGAAGTGGACTGGTGCTATCAGAAACAGACATGTCTCACTATTATAAAAAGCCTTATGTTATTAAAACATCTTAAATGCCATATTCTGTAGTTCTCTTAAGAATTTGAAGACCACCTGTCTATCTAAAATATGTTTGACCTAAAAACATATCTAACATGACTGCAAATTTGATGACTAACTGCTAACCTGTATTTCTTAATTACCCTAAATAGTTTGTAATAAAGCTTTTAAGAACCAGAACTATACATTACATTTTTAAATGAGCTGTAGAGGTACAATACCTTAAACAAGAACAGAAACATATATACAGCATAACAAAAATAACCTTAAATTTCTATTAATATACAAAAATTCATACCAATGTAAAATATTTGAGATTAATAGTTGTTTTTTAGTTTAAAAGTAGATTCAATAATCTACCTTTTTACCCTATCATTCCTATACCAGGCTTATCATGTGCCTGTTTTTTTTAATGTTTTGGGTTTTATACCCCAATTCCGCTTCCTCCCAAGTCCTGTGATTTCCATACAAAACCTATAACAACAGCTTTATTAAGAGTTCTATGACTGGGCAATGGTGGCGCACACCTTAAATCCCAGCACTCAGGAGGCAGAGGCAGGTAGATCTCTGAGAATAACCAAACCAAACCAAAAAAAAAAAAAAAAGGTCTAAGGCTTCACAGTCTCAATATTCTACTTTCAGGAATTTTAAGGAAAAACTCTTGTCTTCCCCAAAAATTCACAAATACTTATTATATTGTAACAACAGCCTGATTGCTTTGATTTTCTAGTTGAGCACAAGGTTGACTGTTCCATTTAAGTTCTCTAGCCTGCCTGAGCCTCCAAGAAGCAAAGTTCACAACCTGAAGTTTCCTGTGTACCATTTTAGGGCTTTCACAATTTTGACTATTTTTAATGTTTTCCAAAACACTGACATTCTGATTTATTAGAGCAACTGGGCAGTCTTCAAGCCCATTACAAAAGGAGCCATAGACACCACATCTAAGTCAAAAAACACACTTAGTCACTAACTCAGTATTATTTCAAGTATGATTTGAATTTTACTTGAGTCTCTATTCCCCACACTGATGCCAAGTTACCTTTAAATCACTCTGTCCCTAGCTTAAAAAAAGAAAAAAAATTAGACCCTCCTTTGCTACAGGAGAAAGAAATAAACTTTTAGCTTAGCAAGCATAGCCCTTCACAATCTAGGCTAGACATACCTTTGTAAAGCTGTTCTCAAGTCACTCCACTGTTCCAGTAACATCTTACCACTGGCCTTACCCTCAAACCTGATACCCAAGTACACTCACTGTTCCCTTTGTTTAGAATGATCCCCATCTCCAACCTGGCAAGCTTCTAGTCAGTGTTACTTTTTTTAAACTGGCACCACACCCTCTGTAAGTTTAATCATTCTTCTGTTCCTTGAAGCACTTTGTGCACCCATTACTCCTACGCAGGACAGGAGGCAGAAACTGAATTCGGTCACCTCTGAATTGTCATCATCTACTTCAGGAATATGCTATTCCTTGATGTGCAGCTTAGCAGAAAAATATAAATGGACAAAATAAAAGTAAAGCCCAAAGGGTAAAATTAAGGCAGCCTGAATCAGCCTCCATCTTAGATTCAAGTAATATTCTTTTCTTCTTTAATTACTTATTCAAACACCAAACCCCATTGCATTCCACTGTGCTCAAATGCACATATGCTATGCATACATAGTAAGATTATACTTGGGTTTAGTCAGCACTTAACTTACAAGTAGTGTTTATTAATCATATTTCATTGTAACATGGCTACATCCAAAGCCTGATAATCAGTACAATTAAGAAGAAATGTAAATCAACAAAAGATTTTGCAGAAGCTATAAGGTTTCAAAAAATTAAAACCAGATAGGTGAATATATGTGGGCATTCTCAAAGTGACAGAAGATTTAAGCCAGAGCTTCCTAACCAGTGGATCTTGCCCATGGCAGAGGACTGCAAATGTACTGAAGATACTGCTCTCTCACCACACAAGGACCAAAGAACACAACTATAAGCTACCTCAAACATTTATTCCAGTATCTTATCTATATTACCTTTCTGGACTGCACTGTAAGAAAAACTTAGTCAAAGTGCTGCACACCTTTAATCCTAGCACTCCAGAGGCAGAGACAGGAGGATTTCTAACTTTCAGGACAGCAGGGACTTAAAGAGTCCTGACTTTTTTTTTTTTTTAAAGTTAACATGGGTACATGGGTACAGTTAATGTCTAAACATTAACCAAAATACTAGTTAAACTCCATGTATAGTATTTATTTGTAGTCAGGACCAAGTTCTGTACTCCAACCTCTGTTCAATCAAAAAAAAAAAAAACCTGAAATTTCCCAGCAACCAGACACATTTGAGTTACACAAGAACTGACTTCTAAGGAGATATCTCCAGTCACACAAGAAAATGGCTTTTTGTCACGTACCTTTTGTCCATGTTAGCAAGCACGTCACACTTAACACGTCTTCACGAACACACAAAGCCTGATGTTTAGCCTCATAACTAATATCTTGGTTGAGTCACCTTATTCTTTCTAGGGTTCAGTTTCCTTGTGGCATCGTAAGAGAATTAGACAAGACCACAAGTTCCACGTAATTTTAACTCTAAAATTTATTCTAAAAAGCATCAAATTCAAAAGACTGGCAGCAATTACAAACAGCAAACTATGCTTTCATAATCTTTTGAGTAGCCTACAGAACTGTTGTGGGGCGGTGGAGAAGGCTAGGGAAGTGTGGGAAGTGGTTCTATTACACACCGAATTAGTTTTCGCTTAATGTATAGTCCCGCTCTTCTCCCAAGGGAAAAATTCCAAACACAGGCAGTCTACCTGCAAAACAGGTCTGCCCGAACTCAAATTCGAGCAGACTATTTCAACTCGGTAACGACGACGCTCGCAACTTGGTCACTTGCAAAGATTACAGTTGCTTCCGAACAGTCTCTGAAGATCATGTCAACGCAGAAAGAGTCAAAGCGGGGGATGGGGGGTGTTACCAAAGGAAATAACCATTGTTGCTGAAACATGAAAAGGCTAGGTTAGCTTTGGTTAAACCACGGAAAATTTCTTCGAGGAATTAGTACACCAAGTCCTGATAATCTCGACATCTGAGAATTACTTCTTTGGCCACGTAATCCGCTCCACACTAACAATAAATATCTGCCTTAAACTGACTTTCCAACACTCGGGGCGGGGGGTGGGGGGACGGTGAGCGCTAAGTTTGTCCACGGAGTGCCAAGTTCCACGCCGCACAGAGCGCCACCCCACACGGCCACTTCACCAAAGTTGCCACCGGTCTTCGCCCCGAGTCCCGGGACACCAGCTCGTCTCCGGGCGCGAATGACCAGAACCGGGAATCCGAGAAGCTGGGGCTCACGCCACCGCCCCTCCGGACGCCGTCGCCCTGCCGTCAATCAACACTCCCCCCCCACACACACACCCCGACAGAGCCCCGGGGACTCCGCGCGGGGGCGCGGCCCGGGCACCGACGGGATCGCGACTGCTGGGTGTCAAGGAGAGGGACCGACAGATGTCACTCCGAGCACTACTAAGTTGTGTGTGAGTGCGCGCTCGGGGTCCCCAGGGCACGAACCCCCCACCCCCGGGGCACGGGAGAGCGCAAGCAACAGAGCCTCGGCGGGGCTCGGCTAAGCCGGCCGCGCTCACCTCTCGAGCCGCGCCGCCTTCCTCCGCCGCTGCCGCCGCCTCCTCCTCCTCCCGGTGAGTGCAGCGGGGTCTGCCCTGTGGAACCACCATACCAGTCCCGCCCGCTGCTGCAGCGCCGCCGCCGCCGCTCAGCCGCCTCAGCCGCCGCTCTTTGTTTCCCCCTCCTCAGGCGCCGCTCCTCAGCCGCCCGCTTCGGCCGCCCGGACCCCACGAGCAGCCGCTACGCTCTGCCGCCCTCTCGGCCCCCGGCCTCGCCCTCCTCGCCGCGCCCGCCGCCGCCTTCGCCTCCGCGCCGTCGACGCCGCCGCCACCGACGCCGACGCCTCCTCTTCCGCGCCCCCCTCGTTTTCATTGAAAGCAAACAAGCATCATGGCGGCGGCCGCCGTCCCCCTCCCACCCCAGCCAGCGAGCGCCCCGCTCACCGCCGCCTCGCCAACATCCTGGCTTCCCATTGGCTGATACTGCTGGGCGCGACCATTTCGCGTCGGGCGGGGGGTGGCTCTTCGAGGGCCGTCGCTCAAGCCCGGTCTCCGTTCCCCACCCGTCGCGGAGCAATGAGCCGGCCCAGCGCGCTCCTGCCCGCCCTCCCTGCCTCTCTTCCCTCTCTCTTTGCGCCTAGCCTTCTCCATGCCTCCTGTCTCCTCCTCTTCCTCCGCCTTTCAGCTGCTCTTTAACTCGTTCACCTTTATCTCCACTTTTTCCTTGATTTTTTTTTCCCACCTCTTCATTCACTTTTCTTTTCTTTGGCTTGTCAGTCACTTGGAAGCACAGATAAGCTCCCACAGACTTTTAACCTATCCGGTATCTTGATCTGCCCAGAGAAAAAAACGTTCAATCTTGAATAGTTGACTAATTGTTCCTGCCCTAACTATGCAGAAAAAATTAATCAGCAGGCAGATTTTGTTTTGTTTTTATAGTATCCTAGTTTAAGTTACGAACCAAAGCCGCATTCAAAGGCTAACACAGTCTATCTATTCTGGGCAAACTGTGGTTGCAGGTAAACCGGGAAAGAAATGGGCTGATTAATGATGTTTACGTCAGGGAATAATAGTAGACTGGTATTTGGGGCACAGGGATTAATCAGACTCCACCTTGTCCTGAGTCAGTGTGACGGTGTATGGGCAAGAGTTACATCTTGACAGACAAAATACACTGCTGAGATAAGGTATAGTGTGAAGGAAAATAGCTGCCCCTACCTCGTGTCAAACCAGCCCAAAAGATATGAGGTGAAATGGTTTCCAGGAACTAAGAAGGAAGAAATAAATACCCGTCCCTCAGGGAAGTCTGGGAAATGGGTGGCTGTTGCCTGAGGCTGAGAGCTGGGAGAGCAAAGCACTGAGGGACAAAAACCCTTCCCAGAAGCAGATGTTCTGTTCAAGACAACAGTTTGTGTTTGCTTGGCTCCAGCATTGCCTTGAGATGATCATTGCCTGCCACTCACCAGGATAGCAGTGCCAGTCTAGGCCTCTAGTACCGTGGGACACTAGACAAAGTTAACGCAATGCAGGCGCCGGTCATCCATGAGGAATTAGTAAGGACTGGTGCAGAGTAGCTACCTGAAGATATTCCTCCATAACCACCAAGCCCTGACCCACTCAAGTTGTTCAGTGCCTATCTTATACAAAGGGTACGAGGCTGAGGGGCCACTGATCCTGCTGGGTCATTCCCATTCCACTGCTGTGCCCTGGCAACCTGTGCTCCGGCCTAGAGAAGACGGTTCCTTTTTGTAATTCATTTGCCCAAGGGGAACTGCCTGTTTGAGAGTGACTGTATGCCCCCAGAGGAGAAGAAGTCTGGTTGTGTAACAAAAGCCTTGGCTTCATTAAGCAATAATTCTATTAGAGTTCATGAATCAGATGCTTATCTAGACAGTTCTGCTGGTCTCACTTGTGGTCTTTCATACCAGTGCCTCGCAAAGGTGGATGGATGTTGGATCCCTGGCACCTCCATGTTCCTTAATAAAGCTCCTCCTTCTGTGTTGGGAGTACTTCCTTTGTGGATGCTCTCCTCCAGCTGAGGTCATCCTGGGTCACTAACAGGGCAACTCAGGGCTCCAAGAGGAAGAAATAGAAGGCCTCAGGTCTCCTAAAGTATGTCTCTTCCTCTGTGTTCCATCCACCAAGCAGTCACAAGCCCAGGGTGGGTTTAAAAGAGGACAGGAGCAAAGGAATAGCTGTGTGCACACAGAGGGAGTGGTGGACGTATTTAGCGCCATTGAGGTACACACCCCGCAAATACAGAGGTCCTCAGAAATGCATGGTATTGTTCAATCTTATTCCAGTGACAAAAATGCAATGAAGACTGCCCATCGAAGCCTATCCTGACAATCTGAACTACTAAGGAACCAGAATGCTTGTGACAGAAGATTCATGATTCTTCTAGTGGGTAAGCACAGGGAAAACCAAGCTGTACCAGACACTGGTGATCCTGAAATATGGACCCTGGTTAGCTAGTCAACTCTGAAAGTCTGACATGTCCTCTGTAGGGCTGGAGACTTGGTATCCAAGGACAGTCACTGACAACCTGAGTTCTTTTTCCTTGTGTAAGTACTAAGGGTGTTATATATCCTTGCCATCCACCTCCATTTCTCTGGGCTCAGGGCCACAGTTTTCTTTAGTTAGGATCTGGTATTATAAAGTTATAGGTCTCCATAGATCTTCCTCATGTTCTTTATTGTCTCTAGGTCTAGTGTATTAGACTTTATTTGATTCAAAATTAAGTTCAAACAACTTGAAGGAAAAAAAAAGGAAAGGAAGTAGTTGGTGTGGTGGTTTGAATGTAATTGGCCCCCATAAGCTCATAGGGAATGGCACTATTACAAAGTGTGGCTTTGTGGGAGTGGGTGTGGTCTTGTTAGAGGAAGTGTGCCATTGTTGAGGTGGATCTTGAGGTCTCTTATATGCTCAAGATACCTCCCAGTGTCTCAGACCACTTCCTGACGCCTGCATAAGACGTAGAACTTTCAGCTCCTTCTCCAGCACCGTGTCTACCTGCACACTGCCATGTCCCACCATGATGATAAGGGACTGAGCCTCTGAACTGTAAGCCACCTGGTTAAATGTTTTCCTTATCAGAGTTACCGTGATCATGGTGTCTCTTCACAGAAATAAAAACCCTAACTAAGATAGTTGACTCAAATAGTTTTAAAGGTCAGGGAAAATATACTGTTCAGGTGTGATTAGATGTGAGGACTGATGACTTTCTAAGCTCTACTCGCTTCCATCTTCTACAGGGTTTAAGACCAGCAAGAAAATGAGTCTGTCCTGAACTAGCTTTCATTTCCATTCCTGAACCAAAAACCATGTTCAGGGGAACGTAGTGCCCTGGCCAGAGAGAAGTCACATTCCAACCCATCCTACCGCATCCCATGTAATTGAGCAGGATTCAACCTCTCCTTAAGAATATAAGGAGCATATCCAGGTGGTGCACACCTTTAATCCCAGCACTTGGCAGGCAGAGGCGGGTGGATCGCTGTGAGTTTGAGCCAACCTGGTCTACAGGGAGAGTGCCAGGACAGCCAGGACTGTTACACAGAGAAACCCTGTCTTGAAAAATACCGCCCCCCAACAAAAGAATATAAAGAACAGATGGAGAGAATAGACATAGGGGGAAATGGAGATGAAATGATGTTGGGAAAGAGAGAAAGATAAGCAAAAAGGCAGAAAGACACAGCAACCTAAGGTTTATTCTTTGTCAGGTCTCCTGCACACAGACCCCCTGGTAGCTTCTTTTCAGCATGCCCAATTTGTCCTGGCTTCATTCCTAGGAGGTGGAATTGTGAGAAGATACCTGGAAACCTTATGAACTTCCATTCTGAGCTCAACGTGCTCCCTGAGGACTCACCTTAGTGGAGCCACCAGAAGCGGTCAAGGCAGCAGGTTTGTTTCTGTTTTTTTATATATATATATATGTCACAGTTTCAAAGAATTAAGCTAGTTTTCCATTGCTAAACAAAAGTTATTAGGGACTAGGAAGACACCTTGGGGTGTGACGCTTGCCCATTGTGCACAAGGCTCTGGCTTGGATCCTCACTGGAAATAAATAATAAAAATTGTTAGCCGTGAATTTGAGGGAGAAAAAAAACTTAAAAAACAGAAAAGAGCCAGTTTATGTTGGTGCATGCCTTTAATTCCAGCATTTGAGAGACAGAGGAAGGTAGTTCTCTATGAGTTTGAGGCCAGCCTGGTCTACAAAGTGAGTTCTAGGACAGCCAGAGAAACCCTGTCTTAAAAAAACAAACAAAACAAAACAAAAAATCCAGAGAAGCATGAAGAAGAAAGTATATCTCACCCTGGTTCCCACCTCAGCCACACCCTGAAAAACTGAGCATTTCGATTAATTATTGGTAAATCTCAAGCTTATCCCCAGACAAAAGTACAAAGTCAAACTGAGGTGTCCTAACTCCTAAAGGTTTCATGTCCTAAGGTTTAATATATGTGCTGAGAATATCTTAAAACAAGTTTTAAAAGTATGTCAATCACGTTCCAAATAATATGCCCAATTTGTTTTTATTTCAGTACCAGACACCATTTTAGGGGAGTGAACCTGTAAGTTTGTATCAGAGGGGGCTGGGTGGGGAGATGGTTCAGTGGGTAAGAGCACTTCCTGTGCAAGCACGAAGACGTCCATCATCTTTCTGACCTCCTCATGTGTGCAACACACATCCTGACTAATATTTACTGTAGTTCCCCCAGGAATGTCTGAGGGTTTGAGGTGTGGGGTGAGAGGCAGAGGACAGTCAGGTATGGGCTTTCAGAGATTTGGCTCTAGAAACTGGTAGGTGCTTTGGTGTCAGCTCTGATGTGTAGGGCAGTGGTTGGAGTTTGGTTTGGGCAATGCTGGAAAGGCCTGGCAATTCCTCCCACCTCAAATGTAAAATGCCAACGCCTACAAGCGATTAATCATCAATACTCCCCTGGGTGAGGAGCACTTCCAGGTTCAATCTTGTTATGAGACATGAGGTGTAGAGTGATGGCAGGAGCCTGAACTGGGGAGTCTGAAATGTATTTACTAGAGAGAGTGGCCTAAACACTGAGAGAAGGACCTTGTTGCTGGCAGATAACAAGCCTGTTAAGTTTCTCAGAACTGATCCTGCATCCTGTGATGATTAGCTTTGCTTGTCGATTTAACTGGATCTGGAATCAATTAAATGGCAGGTCTCTATGAGGAATACTCGTTTTTACTTCTCTCTCTCTCTCTCTCTCTCTCTCTCTCTCTCTTTTTCTGTGTGTGTGTGTGTGTGTGTGTGTGTGTGTGTGTGTGTGTGTGTGTGTGTGTGTGTTTTAAGACCCGGGCTCACTATGCAGCCCTAGATGGCCTGGAACTCACTATGTAGACCAAATTATAGAAAGGTTTATTAGAGGCATCTGCTCATGTTGCCTCCCCTTGTTGCCTTTGTGCCAGAGGCAAGCAAAAGTTACTTGGTGGTGGGAGCATACAGTGCAGAGAGCAGCTTAGCTCATGGTGGGTGGAAAGTGGAAAGAGGGACAGGAAGGCACAGGGGTTGCAATGTTCTTCTGAAGGGCATGCCTCCAATAGCCTAACTTCCTCCCACTAGGCTCTCCTAAAGCGGTGGACGTTACTAATGCTGTGACTCTTAAATTCAGTTCCTCATATTGTGGTGATCTCCAACCATAAAATTATTTCATTGCTACTTCATAACTGCAATTTTGCTACTGTATATGAATTGTAATATAAGTATCTGATATGCAGGATATCTGATATTCGACCCCTGTAAGTTTGCTTGACCCCTGTAAGTTGGCAGGAGTTTCTGTCCCGTCCAGTTCCACAATAGTTTAGTCCCCCAAAAAACACACAGAGGTCTACATTAATTATAAACTGATTGGCCTATTAGCTCAGGCTTCTTATTAACTCTTTTCACTTATATTAGCCCATAATTCTTGTCTGTGTTAGCCACATGGCTTGGTCCCTTTTCAGCAAGGCGTTCTCATCTTGCATCTTCTGCTGCTGGTCACAGCTGCAGACTGACACTTTCCTCTTCCCAGAATTATTCTGTTCTCATCGCCCCACCTCTATTTCCTGCCTGGTTGCCCTACCTATACTTCCTGCCTGGCTACCGGCCAATCAGAGTTTATTTAAAATACAACTGACAGGGTACAGACCATTGTCCCACAGCACCCTCAGAGGGGTTGTGACCCACATATTGAGAACCATTGTCCTACAGTCTTCACCACCTCCCATCGGCACCACCGGTTGGTGACCAAGCGGTTTAACATATGAGCTTTGGGTGAATGTACCAGTTCCAAATTGTAACACCTAAGATGTCTTTGGACTCTGGCATCAAAAAGGTCGTTATCAGACATGGTCCTTCAATATTGATCTGAAGCATGACCTGAAATAAACGTTTCCTCTTTATAACTTAATCAGCCTGTGGTTTTATGATATTAGCAAAAGAAAAATAGATTAGAACAGAGTGACATCCATGCTCATTGTCAGCATTACCAAATTTAAAATCCCTCTAGAGATGGGCATCTGGGCAGGCCCATAGATTATCCTGACTAGGTTAACTGAAGTGGGAAAGCCTGCCCACTGTGGGTGGCACCATCCCCTAACAGAGATCCTGGACTCTGTCAATGGGAAAGCAGACTAGGCAGCAGTATGCATCCATCTACGGCTCTCTGCTTCTTACTGCGGGTGCAGTGTGGCCAGCTATCTGAAGCTCCTGCTGCTGTGAATTCCCTGCAATGATGGGCATTCACCTGGCACCGTGAGCTGAAGTGTTAGCACAACAGAAACTAAGAACAGGTAGCACGCCCAGGAAGGTGAGCAGCGCCTCTATCACCACTGGAAATTCAAAACAGGTATTTTCATTTTCTATCCAGTTGTGGGGAAGCTCATTTTTCTCTTCAAATAATTCAATTAATTAATTTCCTTACTAAGGTAATAAATATTCTTACTGTGTAAAAGTTAGTCACTTTAGAATATATAATTTAGTGGCATTTGGTGTACTTGCGATATTGTAAACCCACCTCCTCTCTCCAGTTGTAAAGCATTTCCATCCCATAGAAGAGTACGTTGGAGATGTCTTAAAAATACTGCTTTAATTCATTTACTGCTGTGAAACAACAGGCATTAGGCTCACCAAATTACTTACTACTGATTACACTATTTCAATGTACGACTGGGGCCTGGAGAGATAGCCCAGTGGTTAAGAGCATTTATTGTTCTTCCAGACAACCTGGGTTCATGCAATGAATCATTATTACCAGAGACTCTTTTTTAATTTTTGCATGTGTACACGTAATGGTGTGTGATTGTGTGAATGTGTTTGTGTGTGGGTGTGAATGTGGGTGTGAGATTGCCATAGCATTTCACTGAGGTTGGAGAACACATGCAGTATTGGTTCTCTCCTTTGTGTGAGATAGAGTATCTTTGTGATTCTCCACTGTGTCTGCAGGACGAGCTGGTCTATGAGCACCATGGGGATTCTCTTGTCTTCTCCCATCTTGCACTAAGAACACTTGGACTACAGAAGAACACTACTGCATCGAGTGTTTATGTGGCTCCTGGGGGTTCAAACTCAGATCCTTGTGCTTTTGAGGTAGGTTCTTCACTCACTGAGACTCCCCCATGCCTTTTTTTTTTTAAATGGTGTCTCCTGTATCCCAGACTAGCTGTGGACTTGCTGTGTAGCTGAAGATTATCTTGAACATCTTTATTGTTATCTTGTTTTAGGCAGGTTCTCATTATATAGCCTTGGCAGGCCAGAACTGGCTATGTAGGCTAGGATTAAAGGAATGTACCATCACACCTAGCTTATCTTTTTTAAAATTATGTTCATGAGAAAGAAAGGTTTGTGTATATGAATGTATGTGCCTGCAGAGTCCAGGAGGGGGCATCAGATTCCCCCAGGGGCTAGAGTTACAAGTTGATGTAAGTCATACCTAACATGGGTACTGGGAACTAAACTTGGGTCATCTAAAAGAGCAATACATGGTCTTAATCACAGAACTGTCCCTCTAGCCCTCTTCTTTTTTGTTATTAGTTTTAACCACACCTTTTTATTTATACTTTGTGCGAGTGTGTGCGTGTGTGTGTGCGTGCGTGTGTGAGGGCACGTGTGGAAGTCAGAGGACAACCTGAGAGAGTTGGTTCTCTTCTTCCATCATCTGGGACCCAGGGATTGAACTCAGATCATCAGGCTTGGCAACAAGTATCTTTACCAACTGAGCAGTCTCGCAGGCTGAGACCTTGAGCTCCTGATCCTCCTGACTCCTCCTCCTGGGTGCTCAGCACACAGGCGTGCAGCACCACTGGTTTATGTGGTTCCATGTATCAAGCTCAGAACTTTATGCACGCTAAACATGATGACTAGTCTTGATTGTCAACTTGACCACGTCTGGAACCAACTAAAACCCAAGTAGCCAGGCATGCCTATCATGGATTTTCTTGATTGGATTATTTGAAGTGGACTCACCCTAAATCTGAGTCATTTGAAGTAGGAAGATTCACCCTAAATCTTGGTGACACCTTCTTGTGGCAGCTTCTATAAAGAGCATGGAAGAATGAGTTTTGTTTTTTGCTTGCTTGCCCTCGCTTTCTCTGACAAGTCCATCTAACCTGATGCTGAGGCATTCCTTTGCTGGTAGTAAAACCTACTTCAGGATTCCAGTGAAGACTGAAAGACCAGCTGAGACATCCAGCCTTGTGGACTG
This sequence comes from Ondatra zibethicus, assembly GCA_004026605.1. Taxonomy (NCBI): domain Eukaryota; kingdom Metazoa; phylum Chordata; class Mammalia; order Rodentia; family Cricetidae; genus Ondatra; species Ondatra zibethicus. The sequence continues at coordinate 21,322 of PVIU01024138.1, forward strand.
ACCCACTACCAGATTCTAGGTCTTTCTGTCAGGAGACAACTATTGTTGGACTGGCTGAACCATGGTTTGTTAGCCACTCTAATGATAGAGAAAGAGAGAGATTGATTTGGGACTGAAAAGGTGGCTCAGCAGTTAAGAGTACTTATTCTTGCAGAGGATCCAGGTTTAATTCCCAGTATCCACACGGACTCACAACTGCCCACAACTCCAGTGCCAGAGGATCCAACCCCCTCTTCTGACTTCCTTGGATACCAGGCACACATGTGATACACAGACATGCATTCAATCAAAGCACTCATACACATAACATTAAATAAATCTTTAATATACTCATTCATTCATTCATTCTATCAGTTCCTCTACAGAGCCCTAACTAATACACTAAGCATGCGCCTAACCAACTGAGCTACATGACCAGCTCACAGACCAGAGTTTTTTGTTGGTGGTGGTGGTGGTTTTTTTTTTTTTTTTTTTTTTTTTTTTTTTTTTTTTTTTTGGTTTTTCGAGACAGGGTTTCTCTGTGGCTTTGGAGCCTGTCCTGGAACTAGCTCTGTAGACCAGGCTGGTCTCGAACTCACAGAGATCCGCCTGACTCTGCCTCCCGAGTGCTGGGATTAAAGGCGTGTGCCACCACTGCTCGACTTTATTTGTGTGTCATCAATCTGGATCAGACTTTGGGGAGTCTAATGCCTGGCAGTTTATTGTCAACATATTTAAAACACAGTACAGTTTGGGAAAGGTTTCCAGGCAACAGTCAGTCCCATTCTAGGTTTCCAGGCAGCAATCATTCCAATTCCAGGTGCACAATAAGGCTTAAGGTGTGACAACTTAGCAACTCCTTTACAAAGCACATGTGGCCACGAAGATGGGTTTTAGAGCAAAGGGCCTAGAATCTAGTGTGGTCTCTGACTGAGAGCAGAGAGATCAGCAGGCCATAAAGTACCTGTGGCGTCTTCCTAAGGATGGGTTCTATTAACTGGGAGATAAAATAATGGCCTAGGCCGTGAGAGTCTGGGATGACCATTGCAGGGGATTTGGATGAAGTCTGCCTCCACAGATAGTCAGAAGGTCACCAGGTCATTAACAATATCCACTCCCACCCTGCTGGGTGGGAAAACAGGAGTTTTATCTCCTCTGTTGAAGAGAGGCCCCCATGTGTTTAACATTTCTAGTTGTTCCATGCTCTGGGCACAAGAACCTTCGTGTCCCCAACATGCCAGCAGCACATTTCCTTCATTTTCCTTTACTCAGGGTGTCCTCTTCCCCTTTAATTCCCTGACAGCAGTTTGACCTGCTATACAGTCTGGGGGTCTTGGTTCTTCCAGAAACTTGAAAGACACCACTTCCCCTGCCCATCATTTCAGATGGGAGTCCTGCCACTGTCTAATTGTTCTTTTGTAGGTAATTGCCCCATTTCTCTTCAGCTGCTTTAAATATTTTTAAGTTGTTTTGGTTTGAGAATTTTAGTTATGATGTGTCTTATGTATTTCTTTGGCCTCCTATTTGAGAGTCACTCCTGTTCTTGGATTTATAGACATATCTTTCACCAAGGAAATAGCCATTCAGTGAGAATTTTTGTGGTCGTGTTCACCTTCCAGAATTCTTATGGTATGAATTCTTTTCTATACAGTTTCTCCTTATCCTCAGAGTTATATTACAAGACTTACAGCATGGATGCTTAAAACTACAGTTTATATACTGTGTTTTCCCTCCTATACATGTATTCCGATAGTAAAGCTTAATTTATAAATAAGTCAAAAGGTTAATTAGGCACCATGAGTTAAATAAAAGAACTAACTACAAAATTGGACAATTATAACAATATCATAATACAAGCTTATACATTGGAGTCATTATTAGTTAATGTAAGGGTTACCTGAACTGCAATACCACAACAGTTCATCTGATAACCAAGATGTCTGCTAAGGGACTAACAGACAGGTAGGATATGTAAAGGGGATGCTTCGTTTCCCGGATGTCTGGACCAGAGCAGCATGCGGTTTCATCATGCCACTTGGAATGGCATGCGGTTTAAAAGTTGTGAACTGTTTCTTGAAGATGTATTCTCCCAAATGACTGCCCTTGACCATGGGCAGTGAAATCACAGAGAAGGGAGAGCTGACGTTGTACCTCAAGTCTCAGCACATTGTTCCCTCTCAGCCTGTCTTCTGTTCTTCAGACTGAGTGACTTCCTCCAGTCTGTCTTCAGGAGTCCTCCGTCACCCATGTGGGATTGTGAGAGCGACTGAAACCAGTCGCATGGTGTTTGTCCCATGGAACTAATTCTGTCCTGTAAGACTTGAAGTTGTGATTCTTGCGTTTCCCAGTTTTATAATTTCCTTTTTTGTTTTAGAGCTTTTCCTTTGCCGAGGTTTTCTTTCTTCTTTTTCTTTTTAAATTTTTCAATAGAATTTGTAAGTGCCCATTGATGCCCTTTATGATGGGCACTTTACAATCCTTGTCATAGCATCCCAACATCTGGTTCATGTCAGTACTGGCAGAGGTAGTCATCCCTAATGCAAATCGTGGCTTCCCTGGTTCTGAGTATGATGAGTGATTCTCTGCTGCACCCTTCCTGTTTTGGTTATTAGAGGAGAGAACCTTTCAAGTCTCTTATTTCAGTCACCCAGGTTAGCGTGTCCTGTCTTCCTTTGTGAGCGTTAGCTCTGATGATAACTTGGCTTTTAAGCCCTTGCTGTACCATCCTGGTCTTGTTTGTTTTCTTTTTTTGAAATCTGCAATTTATTTTTTTTCATTCAAAAATTTACACTTCCTCCCCTTCTCCCAGTCCCCTCCCGCTCCCTCACTACCCCTCCCCCCTCCCCCCTTAAGAGAGGGCAGGATACCCTGCCCTGTGGGAAGTCCAAGGCCCTCCCCACTCCATCCTGGCCTGTGAAGGTGTGCATCCAAATAAACTAGGGTCCCAAAAAGCCAATACATGCAGAAGAGATAGGTCCCAGTGCCATTATCGATGGCTTCTCAGTCAGCCCCCATTGGCAGCCATATTCTGAGTCCGGTTTGATCACATGCTCGTTCAGTCCTGGTCCAGCTGGATTTGGTGAGCTCCCATTAGATCAGGCACACTGTCTCAGTTGGTGGACCAGCCCCTTGCGGTCCTGACTTCCTTGCTCATCTTCTCCCTCCTTCTGCTCTTCAACTGGACCTTGGGGCTCAGTCCATTGCTCTGATGTGGATGTGGGTCTCTGTCTCTATCTCCATCCATCGGACGAAATTTCTATGGTGATAATCAAGATATTCATCAATGTGACTATGGGACAAGGCTAGTTCAGGCACCTTCTCCTCTGCTGCCCAAGTACCTAGCTGGGAACATCCCTGTGGACACCTGGGATCCCCTATAGGGCCAAGTCTCTCGCCAATCCTAAAATGACTCCCTTCATGTAGATATCTTATTCCCTGCTCCAATACCCGCCCTTCCTCCATCTCCACCCTCCCAATCTTCCAAGCTCTTCCCAGTCCTTCCCTTCTCCCTTCTCCTTCCCTCTCTCACCTTCCCCCACTCCCACCCCTACCCCTATCCCCACCTCCGTGCTCCCAACTTATGCCCAGCGATCTTGTTTGCTTCCAATTTCCAGGAGATCTATATATATTTTTCTTTGGGTTCACCTTGGCTTCTCTAGGCTATGAGCTATAGGCTTAACGTCCTTTGTTTATGGCTAAAGTCCACTAATGAGTGAATACATACCATAATCATCTTTTTGGGTTTGGGTTATCTCACTAAGGATAGTGTTTTCTATTTCCATCCATTTGCATGCAAAATTCAAGATGTCATTGTTTTTTACCACTGAGTAGTATTCTAATGAGTATATATTCCACACTTTCTTTATCCATTATTCCATTGAGGGGCACCTAGGTTGTTTATAGGTTCTGGCTATCACAAATAATGCTGCTATGAAATAGTTGCACAAATGCTTTTGTAGTATGATTGGGCATCTCTTGGGTGTATTCCCAAGAGTGGTATTGCTGCATCCTGAGATAGGTTGATTCCCAATTTCCTGAGAAACCTCCACACTGATTTCCAAAGTGATTGCACAAGTTTGCATTCCCACCAGCAATGGATGAGTGTTCCCCTTACTCCACATCCTCTCCAGCATAGGCTATCATTG
>PVIU01024139.1:0-26242 GCA_004026605.1 Ondatra zibethicus
AGAGTCACTCTGCTTCTCACACTACAAAAACCTAACATCTCAAGTTATTTGGTTCCTGGGTTTTGTGTCAGCTGTTTCATTTGCTTTCTGCTTTGTCCCACATTATTAGATCCAAGTATATAAAAATGAACTTCAGGGAATCAGCAACTATGGTTTTGCATCTTTGACATTTGATGGTACTTTAATGTCTCCTGTGACACTGCGCACTTCAGGCAAAAACTTTAACATCACTGCTCTGGACCACAATATGGTAGAAGCCTTGCGGGCTTGGGCATCCACACACGTTTCACCATCTTCCACCTTACTGAAGCTCTCTGACGTCCACCCCATGCAGTATTGTGACCTGACCTGTCAACTCCTGGGCAAAGCAGAAGTGGATGGGACATCTTTTCTTCTGAAGGTACATTTTCAATCTTTGAAGCTATGCCTTAGTACCGCCTGCCGATAAGGAGTCGGTGGCCCTCTGATGACTGATTTACAAACTATTTTATACTAAGTTAAAATTCTTGATACTGTGCTCCTGCATTTCTCTGTGCTTTCCCTCCGGAGAAAACACCATTGTCAGATGTGTATTTTACAAACGGTCTGACATGCTACATTTATTTCTTATTTTAATAATAAAACCCACGGAGTTCTTTAGTGACACTCCAGGGTGTATTTCTGCTGCTTTGTGAAAGTCAGCCATTTTCTGTCAGGGTTAAAGTTCTGACCCTGTCATATGCCTGACTCGTGGGAGAGGCATAGATAATACTAAGATGGCTCTTATCATTCTTGTTTTTAAATCAGCCAGAAAAAAAATATATAGGAACATAAATAATGCCCATGAATGACCTGCAGAAGGTCATTACTTAATCAAATTCTTTGTTGGACCATGCTTTCCAGGATTTTTTTGAGCAGTACTGCTATATGACCAAGGTCCTCTCACTTGTAACAGTCAGACCATCAGTGGAGTGGCTGACCCATACTGCTGGCACGTTTCAAAGGAACACTCAAATTGAAAGTAGCAGCCTTATGTAAACAGTGCCGTGAGAAAGGGAATACTTAAACTAGACTGAGTGAAGGAAGGGCTACCTTGACCTGAAAGCAGCACGTGCTCACTTGTGATTAGATAAGCCGCCACGTCCCCTGACCAGCCTAACATTCTTAACACGTGACATTTACCAGCCACCAAACATTCCCGAGAACAAAGATGCTGACTGAGAAAAGCAGTTAAATTCTGAGCTAAAGCCTTACTAGCCTTTTAGTTGATAGATGCGAAAGTTTGTGGACTATTTATGTGTGATAGAATGTTCTTTAACTATATAGTAAAGTTACAGACATGGACTTGTTGAAATAAACTTTAGTAATAGTCTGCTTATTGATATGCCTTCATTTATAGACTGAAAATGTCCATATGATAGCAAAAATGTCTTTGGAGGTAAATATGGTATAACAATATTCTCTTAATGACTTTTGAAGAATGGAATTTTGATTTTTTTTCTGATAATTTTGTTCTTTGAGATATGGTCTGTCTACAAAGCCCTTGCTGTCCTGGCTCACTGTTTAGACCAGACTGGCCTTGAACTCACAGAGATCCGCCTGCCTCTGGTATTAAAGGTCTGCACTACTACTACTGGCCTCAGACATAATTTTTTAATTAAATATTAAAAACAGAAGCAAGCAGACATTATTCTCTCTGAATTATACCTGGTTAGTATGCAAAGTAGTATAATTTTTCCTTTTCAACCTCAGTACAGTACTGTGGCCCCCGTTTTAGTAATCATGATGCATCCATGTCCGGTTTTCCCAGCAGCCGTGTGTTCTCGCATCATGTCTGTTGCTGTGACATCACAAGCAACCTAGGGAAGGGTTAATCTGGTTTATACTTCTAGGTCACAATCCAGAGGATATCAGGGCAGGTACTCAATCAGGAACTTGAAGCTTGAAATTCCACACCAAAAATCCTCTAACTTTAAACATAGAATTCATGCAAAACTCAATAAGTATGGCAGAAGTCATAGAGGATGCTACCACTATTCACTGGCTTATAGACCAGCTTGTGCTGAGCAGTTTTGATACTTGGTTCAGGACCACCTGCCTAAGGATGATGTAGCCCACAGTGGACTGGGCCCTCCTGTATCCGTGAATAATCAAAACAGTCTTCCTCACACAAGCCAGTCTGATCTTGGCAGTTAAGTGAGGCTCTATTCTCAGACGAATCTGGGCTATGTCAAGTTGACAGTTAACCAGATCACCATGTTTTACCAGTGGCTTACGAATGTGTTTTTTATTACATGTATATGTGTGGGAATATGCACATGTATACATATGCCTGGAAAGGCCGTAAGAGTATGTCTAGCCCCCTAAGGTTGAGGTTACAGGCAGTTGTCAGATGCTTGACGGGGGTGGTGGAAACCAAACTCATGACTTCTGTAAGAGCAGCATGCATTGTCAACTACTGAGCCAGCTCTCTGACCCTCAGTAATCTTTAAAAATCATTGTACTTTTTGTCCATTCTTCTATTTATACAGTGTAGGTATGGAGCAAATGCTTTTCAGTTGTAATTTGTTCAAGCATATTCTTTTTTGTTTTGTTTTTGTTACTCAGATTGAAACTGTTAGAGTTTCATGATTTAACACTTTTTTCCATCTCAGATCTTTGTCTTTGGTAGTAATGCAGAAGTCATACATTCCCAAGGGGTGGGGGTGTGAGCACAGTGTCTTTGAGCCCAGAATAGAAAAAAAAAAAAAAGTCAGTCTACGTCTGCACCAGGTTAATGTTTCGTGTGGCATCGTATGGTGATTTTCCATCTTCACCTCTTCCTACGTTTGTTATATGACAGACAGTTCCTGTTTAGTCGCTTCATGATCACAGAATAAGGGACTTCACATTTTAAAGCATTACAGATACCAGCGTATGTCTGTTCATTTTTAAATTTGACTCTGTTTTTGCAAAAATATTCTTAAGGTTTGCTTTACTACCCTATGACAGGTATGGGACGGCACCAGGACGAAGTTTCCCTCTTGGAGAGTCTGCATCCAAGACCTTGTGTTCGAAGGTGACTTAAGTCACATTCTGCGGCTACAGAATCTGGTGATAGACATTGTAGTTTATGATAATCATGTCCAAATGGCAAAATCCCTGAAGGTGATGTTGACTAGAAAGATGTATGCTATTTTGTTTCTGTGTTTTTTAGTTGTAATTTTTGTTGATATAATTTTGTTTATAGATTTATTTGTTAGAGTCTAGAAATTAATTTCAGATTTACTTGCTTTCAGCTTTTAAGTTTAGAAAACATATGTGTATCTAAGTTTAGAAAACGTGTGTGTATCTACGTTAAAGAAAGCTCTGAACCCATCGTATGCAGCCATCAATTTTTTATTGTAATTTTTGAGAATATGATTATATCACATTATTTATCCCTTTCTTCCTCCAAACCCTTCCATGTATCTCCTTCCCCTTACTTCCTTCCAATTCTTGGCCTCTTATTCTTTGTTGTTAATGTGTATATTACTGTGTTGATTCATAAATATATAAGTGCTCTATGTTTGATCTTTATAGTGTTACTTGCATGTATGTTTTAATGTGACACTAGGTATTGGATAACCAATGGGTGGGCTTATCCCTGGAGACTCTCTCTCCCGCTCTCAGCACTGCTGCATTGCCTGCAGTTCTGTGTTTAGGAGTGAAGCATCATGGTCTTTCTCCCTTCCACATTAGCATGTCTGTTGGTATCATCCTTGTTCAGGTCATGTTTAGGCAGCCTCGGTGATGAGACTTCATGGGTTTAGGTTCTCTTACATTTCTAGAAGACATATTGTCACCATAAACTTCCAGTTCCTCTGGCTCTTATAATATTATCTTATATCATCTGAAATGATCCCTGAACTTTAGGTGCAAGACTCGTGCTGTAGGTGGGTATTTATCAGGACTGGGCTCCACAATTCTACATTTTGGTTGTTGTTTTCTGTTAATGATCTTTGTTCATTATAAAGAAGTTTCCTTGATGAGTGGTGATAACTACACTTGTGAGTATAAGGTCATGTATTTAGAGTTTAGTTAGGAATTATGCTGGTTTGCTAAAGTAGCAGTTGTAGGTTCTCCTCTAAGATCCATGACTTCACTAACCCTGGGTGGTTGGCTAGGTGTCCAGTACCAGGCATGCTAGTCCAATTAGAGAGCTGTTGGTTCCTACTAAGGAATGCAGACTCCTGCTGCACCCTTAGGGTTATTGTGCTGGTCGTTGTTGCGGTCACAGGCATCGCAGCAGGATAGGACTCTTGGTTGCTTCTTTGCTTTGGAGCCTCACGTGACACCTTCTAGTGCCATGACAGCGTGTCTTCAGGAGGGGCCAGGTCAGGTTCAGCTCAGGTTCTCTGTGAAATTCGTTTTGTATTAAGCTATTCTTCTAGTATTTCTTACAGATGTACAAGTACAAATGGCATCTTAAACTTTTTGTCTATAAGCTAAAATCATACTTATTAATACACACTCTTATCTTGATGCAATCTTAAAACAGTATAAAATATTCATAGTTGTTAGTACATCTTGGCCAATTGTGAACCAATAATTGCAGATTGACTACAGAAAAAAATAAAGATATTGTACTTTTTTGGTGAGAAAAACTCTTAGTTTTAATAGCTCTATATTGGTTAGACTTTTGCATTTTGTGTTTTTATTGTCATTCCTCTGCTTGTGGAATCCTGCTGCATTATTGACAAGACCACGCAAGCAATAAGCTTCAGGCACATTGCACAATAACATTTACTCAAACTTTAACAAGATACAACATTGTCTCCAGAAGGCGTTTCTGATAAAAGCAACTTGTCAGCTTTACTCTGTGATCTGTTCAGAAAGATAAGTTCTCTCTAGCCTGTAAATCTTGATAGTGCAGTGTGGTGCAGGATAATAAACACCCGAGCATTCACTATTAAACTTCCTCTTGAAGATTAACCACAGTTATTTCAGGTTCCTCTGAAGCAAAGCTGAATGTGGGACCTTCTGGTGTCCCCACTGTCTCTGCCTCTTGCTCTCCAGAATGATCTTGACCTTTCTCTTTCATTCTCATTTTTAAGAAAAAAAAAATGACATTTTCAGATGTCATGAAAGACACTGAAATTTCTGCCTCTAATTTTCTTAAATTTAAAAGTTAATGGTAAGGAAACCGTGTTTTTGGCAGTTAAATTCCTGTTTATTAATGTAATTTTTCTCTCCCAATTTCAGTCTTCTTTTGATCCTTCAAAGTTTGTGTTACAAGGAGAGAGGGCCTGCTTTTGTTCTGTCCCGCCCAGCTAGCTTATACCCGAAATAACCACACAGAAATTGTATTAATTAAATTACTGCCTGTCCCATTATATCTAGCCTCTTCTTGGCCAACTCTCACATCCTGATCTAACCAATTTCTACCAATCTGTGTAACACCACAAGGTTGTGGTTTACCGGGGAAAGATTCTAACCAGCGTCAGTCTCAGGCAGGAGCTTCATGGCATCTGCCACACTGCTCTTCTTCCCAGCATCCAGTTCAGTCTACTCCACCTATCTGCCCTATCAAAAGGCCAAGGCAATTTCTTTATTCAACCAATGAAAGCAACACATGGTCAGAAGGTCTACACCAAGTTTACAAAAATCTGCTCTACTAATAAAAAAGTAAGAAGCATTCCAAAAATCATTGAGAAGTCAAAATTGCTTTATTTACTATTCTAGTATCTTACTTTGGATCCCTCTTAGAAAATGCATATTTCCCTTGTGTTTTCCCATTTTGTTTTTCTGAGGAGTCGGTAAAGGAAGTTGGGGAAGAGTAGATTTGATACCTCCTCTTGCCTTCCTGTCCTCAGAAACACTCAGGGACCCACAAGAAAGAGAACTGCCTTGGAGTAACGGAGTAGTGTTGGGAGATCGGAGCTAAAGATTAACAAGGGGAGTTCAGAGTAGACGCTGGCTTGGGCTCCTCCCCTCTCCCTCCATTTGATGCCTCTTTCCACTGTATTCTGTCACCACAATGAAGCAGGATTTGTAGGAAAAAAAGAGAAAGGTGTGTAGTGGCATTTCATTTGTATTTTAATAAATAAAGCTTGCCTGAAGGTGAGAGAGTTAAACAGCTGCACTGGTCAGCTTTACAGACCAGGCAGTGGTAACGCACACCTTTAATCCCAGTAGCTACCCTAATTGCCATAGAAACCAGGTAGTGCATACCTTTTATCCCAGGGTTCATGCCTTTAACCTCAGAACTAGACAGGATTACAAAATGGGAGGAGACAGCTCTCAGTCAGTCTCATTCTGAGATTCCTGGAAGCAGGATAGCCATTTTTGGACTGCGGTCGTGGTAAGAGCCAGTGGCTGACTGCTTTGCTTTTCAGATCTTCAGTTTGAATCCCAGTTTTCCTCTGAGTCTTTATTAATTGTGCTGCAAAGGTGCCTCCTCCTCTGCTGCAGTCAGGAATGCAGCTTTTATGCAGGTGAATGAAGTGTCCTTTTCTGCAGCCTTTTGTTCATGTCTACATAAACGCCAGTGCAGTTCACATTGTGTGTCTTGTTCCGTTAGGTAGCGTGGCAGTCTCTGTTAAAGTAGGGTTGCCCAGGCGAGGTCTGAAGCCATGACATAAACAATACACAGTATTCCCCAATAGCTGGTAGTAGAGACTTATACCACAGCACTACATATAAATGTCTGTAGCTTTGAGTAAGCTGCTACATGTTCTTACTTGAAATTGTCATTGAAAAAAAAAACTGTAGTTAAAGTTATTTCTTTACACTAAATGTAGCAAAATAGCCAAGATTAACTCTAACATCGTTATTTCAAAATTCTGGCTTAATCCTATATTTTACTTTACAGAATATATTTTCAAGATTGTGATAAAAGTACAAGTGCTTTATTAAAAACTTTGATATCAGTAGAATTTGCAGGATGGGGAAAAGCACATGGTGGCACACTCCTATAATCCCATCAGTCAGAAGCATTGCTGTAGCTATCAAGAAAATTATCTTGTGAAAAAAATGAAGGTCATTTTTATGCAGTTACATGTTTATAACATTTTTCTCCTGAATCATAGTGAGAGGATATTATTCCTCATATTTAACCTCATTTTAAGTTTATTCAAGCAAATTCTTTTCAGAAATAACTATCAAAAAGAACTTTATTTAGGATTATTTAGGATTCCTTGAGTACATTTTATTGACGGCCCCCTGGGATTGGGCCTGCTTGAGCTGTGTAGTAAGCGTGTGGGTATGTGCACAGCCTGCCGCTCATGCCTGGTCTGATGAGGGACTCTCAAGCTGACGTGCGGGCCCAGTGCTTCCCTGCTGTCACGCTCCTCTGGGTCGACGCCATCCTTGCTTGTTGAATTGCTGCCTCATTTTGGTTTTGAAATTATCAAATATCAGAAATTGTTTTCATTAGGCCCCTTTTCTGAAATGATCTTCTTAAATAATCTTTCAGATTGGAAGCTTTCTTAGAATCTATAGCCTCCATACCAAACTTCAGCCAGTTAATTCAGAGTCCATGACTTCACTGATAAGGTTGGAGTTTCATCTTCATGGAGGGACCAGCTACGGTCGGGGGATCAGAGTCTTACCAGAAAGTAACCCTGATGTAGATCAGCTGAAAAGGTGAGTTTTTTTATATCCCTGCTTGGAAAATAGAAATATATCATCATCATTAGGCTGTGTGTGGCCTTTGTCTTTCCCCTGCTTCTCCTCATGGGCTTGTGGAGAATTTAACTCAGACTCTAACCCTGACTAGGTCAACTGGGCCTCTGATCTTCCCATCCCAGTCTAGGCAGACAGGGTCACTGATATACCTCCTTAGACCCATCTCCATACTCTTTATGTTTTTAATATGTAAGCCAAGTGAAAAGTGACTCTTAGTCCAAGTAGTGAGATATAGTAAAGCCAGTATTATAAGTTTTTCAACAATTAAATTTCTGTCAGTCTACTGTGTACAGAAAAACTTTCATATTCTAGAGGTAGAATCAATACATCTTCAAAGAGAAAGCTCACCATTCTGTAAAAACTGACAAAATTATTGTCATATCAGTTTTAATTCATTTTGATTGCTTTTAACAGTTTCTATTTTACTAGTTCCATATTATATTATTGTAGCTCACAGATTAGAGCATATTATTTAACTTTTCCATTATTTTTTCTTAATTAAATCTTTTTCATACAATGCATTTTAATTATCTTTCCCTATCTCCTCCCAGATTTTCCCCTCCTTCCTACATACCTAACTCCATGTTTTCTCTCTCTTAGTATAAACAACAAAACAAACAGAAAAACAAATCAAAACACACACACATACACAAGAAGAAAATCAATAGAAACTGAAAATAACAAAGCAAAAGTGCATCCAAAAAAAATTACACAGAGTTCCTTTTGTATTGGCCAAATATGCCTGGCATGAGTCCCGCCCCCCAGAGTGTGACACTCCACTGCGGAGCACTGGCTTTCCCTTGTCGGCATGTGTTATTTGTTAAATAGCGTCTTGGTTTGGGGTGGGACTTTGTGTCCACCTTCCCCTCTCAGTGCTGGGATTTGGTCTAATTTGAACTTGTGTGGGCCTTATGAATGCTGTTGCAGCGTCTGTGAAGTCATGGATACATCCACCTGTTGTTCCTGGAAGGTGCTGTGTCATTGGAGACATTAACACCTCTGGCTCTTAGAGTCTTTCTGCCTCCTCTTTTGCATAGGTTTCTGAGCCTTGAGGGGAGGGCTTGGATTCAGCCCTGACGACTTCAGAGTCTCTCAACTATCTGCACACTGTTGAGCTGTGAGCTCTTTATTAACTGCTATCTACCGTAAAAGGAAACTCTCCTGACGAGGTTGAGTGATGCTCTGCTTGACGGGTGTACCGATGTGTCATTAGGAATCATTTTATTGCTATGTTCCTTTAGCAGAAAATTATTTTTCCCATAAGGCCCATGACCTATCTAGTCTTTGGTTCTTGTCCACGTAACATTGTCATGTATGGGTACCATGTAAGAGAGTAGGTCTTAAATCTAATTTTTGAAAGTGGTGAGTAACTTCTATAACATTTATGCCAGTATTGCACTGGTATATATTCCAAGTAACTATCTGCTGCAGGTTTTGTGGTTTGTAGCTGGGTGAAATTAATTTTAGCTTTGAACTTCATTATTTTTTCCTATTACTTTTTTCTTTTAGGTATTATTTCTTGTTTTTCTAGAGCTTTTAAGCACGTTCTTACATTATTAATATGAAATTTCTCCAGTGTTTTGATGTTGGCTCTAAATTTACCTCTTAGAACCACTTTCATTGTGTCCCTTAAGTTTAGGTATGTTATATTTTCATTTTCATTGAATTCTATAAAGTTTCTTGTTTCCTTAATTTCTCCCTTGACCCAATTTTCTTTTCAGTAGTGGTTTCTTCAGTTTCCATGAATTCATAAGCTTTCTGTTGTTTCTGTTTTTCAGCTTTAATCATAGAGGTCAGGTGGGATACAGGGAGTTATTTCAGTTTTCTGTATCTGTTGACTTGTTTTTGTCCTGATGTAGTCAGTTTTGGAGGAACTGGACAGACTGCTAAAGAGAAAGTGTGATCTTTGGTGTGGGCGGAGTGTTCTGTAAGTGCTGTTGGTCCACGTAGCTCATGCTGTTGTTCAATTCAACCGTTTCTCTGTTTGATCGGAGGACCTGTCTATTATCAGGGGTGAGGAATTGAGGTCAGTCACTATTAAGGTGTGAGGGTTGGTGTGTTGTTTTTCCTACAGTAATGTTTCTTTCATGAATTTGGATGCCTTTGTGTTTGGTGCATAAATATTTAGAATTACAATATCCTCTTGGGTTTTTCCTCTGGGTATGGTAGTGTCTTTCTATCTTTTCTGCTTTGTTTTGGGTTGAATTCAATTTGTCAGATATTAAAATCGCTACACTTGCTTTCTTCTTGGTTCCATTTCCTTGAAATACCTTTTTTCCATTCTTTTGCCTGAGGTGGTATCCTTGATGTTAAGGTGTTAAGGTGTGTTTCTTGGGTATAACAAAAGGATTGATCCTGTTTTCTAATCCAGTCAGTTAGTATGTCTTCTTATTTAGGAATTGGGGCCATTAATATGGAGAGTTATTAATGAATGGTTAGTATTTATTAATTCTTAATGTTTTGTTATTGTGGTGTGGGCTTCCCCCCCCCTCAATTTAGACTAACTTCTGGGGTTATTTATTCCTTGTATCCTCTTGGGTATAATTAAACTTCTCTTCAGACTGAAGTTTTCTTTTTTCTCCTTTCTGTAGAGTTGGATTAGTGCACAGAAATTGCTTGACTGTGTTGTATTGTGAAATGTTTTTCTTTCATCATCTATTGTGATTGGTAGTTAGTTTCACTGGTCCATTTGTCTGGGCTGGCATCCATGATCTCAGTGCAGGCCCTTCTGGCTTTTAGAGTCTCCACTCTAAAGTCTGTTGTTATTTTAACAGGCCTGTTTTTATATGAAACTTGGTCTTTTTCCCTTCCACCCTTTAATGTCCTTTCTTTGTTCTGTTTGTCTAGTGTTTCCATTTTGAGGATCATGGGGAGTTTCTTTCATGGTCCTTTCCATTTGGTGTTCTGTATGCTTCTTATACTTTGATAGACATCTCTTTAGATTGGGAAAATTCTCTGTTATTATTTTGTTGAAAGTATTTTCTGTGCCTTTGACCCAGTTTTATCCTTCTTCATTTATTCCTATTATCCATGGAAAAGATCTTTTCATAGTGTTCCAGTTTTCTGCTTATTCTGACTTATCTGTCAGTTTCTTCTACCCTATCTTCTCAGTTCTACCTTAGAGTTCTTTGCTTGACATCTTTAAGTTTTCAGTTTTTTTTTTTCAGTTTGTGTTTTCATTAGTATTTTCTTTATTAAATTCTACTTTCATATCTTGAATTGTTTTCATTATTTCAACTGTTTGAGTTTTCAAATATTTCATTAAGGCATTTATTCCTGAAAGACCATAGTCATAATTGCTGTGTTAAAGACCTTGTTCTATATTTTAGCTAAGTTGTTCTTCTCAGGGAATACTGCAGAAGAGTTGCTGCCTTCAGGAGGAGCCACATCATCTTGGGTGCTCATGTCTGTGACCTAGGCATCTGGTATAAGGATGTTTCAGATGTTTCTTGGTGTAGATATCTGGTTTTATCTGTGTTGGTAGGTGTTCTGTTCTTTGATTTGTTTTGCCCAGTCTGTGTCCTATCCAAGTATGGCAAGTGTGGGATCCCTGAGTCCCAGTGAAATGTGATGGCTGCAGCATCCCTTGTAGAGAGAGAGCTGTTCTGCTAGTCGGCAGGGGTCACAAAGGAATGGAGATGGGCTATCAGGAGAGGCTGAGAGGGGTGACGTTGAAGAATTAGTGGGATCCTGAGTCTGTACCAAGACCCTGAGTCCTAAGTGGATGTGAATAGGGAGGAGGGCTCCTTAGGTAGGCAGACTGCAGCGATCCAAAAGGCAACTGGCAAGTGTGTGGAGACTAAAATGAGGAGGACAGGAAGAAGAATGCTGGTGTGGCAGCTAGGATTCCAGTCAGTGGAGTCAAGGAGGAATAAAGATGGATGAGCTAGAAGGGGAGGCAGCTATGGGGAGAACAGGGCCTTTTTCCATACCAACTGGCAGTGTCCCTAGTTGATGCTGCTTGCTTTTCCAAACTTGAGTGACAGTCTCTCAACTGCAAATGTTTAATTCCCAGACAGTTTGTTTGTTTTTGCAGTATTATACTGACTGGCTCATCCACTCAATATCTTTTCTATCTTTGCTCTTAATTTTGAGGGTGTTGTAGTCCTCAGACAGTTTTATAAAAGCCATAGACAGTTGCGTAGAATCTGGCACATTTTATAATTGTATGAACTCCTGGATTTAGTGAGTAGAGGTAAATTGCCATATTGACTTTCTTACTCCATTTGACTTCACACTTTTGTGTTTCAGAGCTTTAGAATCTGTAGATTTGGCAGCCATTCAGCCCTCAAATGATACCTGTCAATCAGAAGATGAAGACGACTGTTTAACACCTTCAAGTAAGGACGATGTATAACACTGACATTTTACTTCCTCATAATCTCTTGAGCACAATTATCTTTTTGAATGTTTTCTTCCCTGTCTCTTTTTAAATTCATACGTCTATACATGTTGTGCATGTGTATTCACATTAAAATAACACCTTCATCATTTGTCCTTGTCATATCTAAAACTAAACGTGGCTCACTTTTTAGTATGTATTCACACTTTCAAATTAGAGTAACAGTGATTACTTACTTTATGATGTGGGTATAGTTTTTTTGTATTCATTGAAAAAAAAAACTGATTGGATTTCCTAGGCAACAACTGTTTTGCTTATCAGTTCTAAAAGAAGCAAAAGGTTCCTTTATCTTTATCTTAAACAGCCCATAGTTTTTGCTCAAGGGCATCTTGGATTTTCATGCAGACTGGAGTCATCCAGATCTCACCAAGGTATTCTTTTTGTAGATGTTAATGGATGTGTGTGTGCTTTTGTTCTGGGTTCCGTCTTGGTGAAGGAGCATATGTCAGTAGCTCTGTGATGGAAGAACTTCTAGTTAGAGTACCTGTTCCCTTTTCATGTTTAGATGGCTTCAGTGCCTACCAGAACATCAAATGAGTTTATTTTGTGGCTTCTGTTTTTTACTTGTGAGTGTATTGTGATGTATGTGCTCTCCCTTACTAATAATTTTTAGTGGTTGCAAAATCATTTCTTGTAAAAAAAAATACTATATTCTTTATGAATTGTCTTCCTTTCTTTGTCAGCAAAGTGTGGGTTGATTTCTAAGTTCTCTTTGATATGTTGGTTTGCCAGTCTTTATGACAATACAGTAGTTTATTGACTACTGTGTCTCGAAGTCATGTAGTATAAATACACTAATGTTCTTCTGTCATGATCTTCTTCAATTATCTAATCTGTTATTTTTGTTAGAATTATGTTGAATTTACAAATAAATTGGGGAAAGACATTTGAACATTTATTTATGCTTTCTTCAGTTTCTCTGGATAGGGTCAGGTAGTCTCGGTTTTGCATTAAGTTTCTAACAGATGTTTTAAAGAGCTGCATATTGTGTTCTTTTCTTTTCTCTTCCTGTAGACTCTGGCTCAGACTCGGTTTCACTGTACGCAGTAGAAAGATGTCAGCAATTCTGTGCTACAAGTAAGGCCACTCCTGGTACAGTAACTAACGCACATATACCTGCTTCGTAAGCCCACTTTTGGTACAGTAGCCAACTCACAGATACTTGCTTTGCATTTCCCAGATAATCCCTTCTTACCTACCAGTGACAGGAGATCCTCATAGGGACACTTAATGCTTATATTTAGCTTTTATTCCCCTGCCTCATCCTACAGTGGTATAAGATAGAACCCATACATGTGCATATTTCTATATTGAATATGTGTTTTAATTTATAAATAATTAAGATTTATAAAATTTGTACTATTCAACATGTTCTAAGCTTAATGATATAAATTCTACTCTGACATTAATATCAATAAAATTATGTAATGTGTTTAACATTGTACATGTAAGAAACTCTTTACCCTGTGCCCCGGAGCAATAATAGTACATATTTACCAGATACACCCTTGTTATATCATCTAAATTGGCACAAAACTTTTATCCAGAAAAAAATATTGTGATTAGAAGTTCATTAAATATAAGGTGCTATACAGTAGGAGTTTTTTCTGTTGGAGAATAAAGATATAAGCATGGAATGGGAGCTGGAAAAGAAGGTCCCTTATAATCAGGCTTTAGATGCGATACAGAAATTGTCATAGGTGCTCTGTGCAGAGGCAGTGGCCTCCAGCAGCAGTAAGCATATGTAGTGCACAGAGAATATACTTATGAAAACGTTCCAGGTATCGCTGGAGGAAAAACAGATTCCAGAATTTGGTCAAGGGAATTAGAGATAAATCAAGAACATCCTGAATTGCTAGAAAATAAAGACATTCTCAGCTAATAGTAAATAGCCAGTCTGTGACAACATGCTCATCAAACTAATGTTAGTGACGGGTTAGAATCCAATGAGTAAATTCAGGGTGTCTGAATTCAGCTTGTTAATGAGGAAATAATAAACTGGGATTGGATAGAAAACTCTGTGGGCTACAAATGTAAAAAAGAAAAAATACTAAAATAACATCATTTTGCCAACACAGTGGTAATTATTGGTTTGTGAGTCTGTGGCTTTTAAACTACTAGAGTCTAAATGTTTGATAAAGAATAACACATTTATCTTTTCAAGTTAGAAGGATGGGGGAATTCGTTTAGAATAGATTAAGCTAAACATCCTTTAATCAACTGCACCAGTTCCCCCCCTGGAGGAGAAGGGGAAAAGTCCATTCTCGAGGATTCATCCCTTGGGTGTATTGAGAAGTATAATGTCATATATGTAGCCTCTATGCCAAAAAAGCATGGCCAGAATCCCAGACTGAGAAAAAACAAACTAGCCGCACCTAAGTAGATTTGTACTCAGCAAAATAACCACTTGCGCTTCTCAAATCAGTGCCATAAGGTAAGTAGACAGAGAATCATTTGATGTTGAAGCCTGAACACATGAAAGATAAATATGCACTGCTTAGAATTACAGCAGAAAGGCAAAGACAGCTGGAGAGGTGAGTATCTGACAGTCCCATAATAGTCTTAAATCTGTGCTAATTATTTGAAGCAGGCACTGTAGCTATGTGAAGGGAACACATTGTTTTCATGAAACATGACAGTGTGTAGCTATGTGAGGGACACATTGTTTTCATGAAACAGGACAGTGTGTAGCTATGTGAGGGACACATTGTTTTCATGAAACAGGACAGTGTGTAGCTATGTGAGGGACACATTGTTTTCATGACACATGACAGTGTGTAGCTATGTGAGGGACACATTGTTTTCATGACACATGACAGTGTTTAGGAGGTGGCAGGTTCCCAGGAATTTAATATACAGAGGGAAGAGGCGGGCAGCGAGCAGAGTGAGTGTGCCAGTATACAGCTATGTGTGAATCTTTTTAAAGCGTGTTCAGGGGGATTTTATGTTCTCACAGTTTTTCCTGAAAGTAATACAAAGTTTAAAGTTTTTGAAACAATATCTCAGAATGCGAACTGAAGCAATTGTTTCATTTTACTTTAAGTTGATCAAGTCTGCCTGGCAGGGAAGTATTTCACTGTAAGCGCTCAGCTGTTCACCACAGGAAGGAGATGTCTGTAAGGTCTTAAGCACAGGAAGGAGGTATCTATCTGTGAGGTCTTAAGCTGTGAACAGAAGTGATTTTCCTGGGTTTATGAAGCTTTTAGGGCTGTGTACAAGTTTCGTTCTCTAAAATAGGAAAGTGCGCCCTAGAATATCTAAGAGACTGAGGAGCGCCTGCTATATTAAGCTATTTGGAGTAAACTCACTCCAGTCGTCCCAGTTTCCTATATTTCTAATTCCATATTTCTGTTTGCGCTGTTCTCAGGCCTTCTCTTCCTTTGTGATTCTGATTGCTTCCCCTCTTCATCATCCCTCTTCCACCATCTTCCCTTTCTACCTGCAAAGTAAATCCCTTCTCATGCGAACGCTGTGATAACTGGGCTCCTAATAACCATTTCCATCTCACACTCTGGCTCTTTGAAACAGGACAGTTCAGTAAAGACTGTGTGACAAATAATATTTGGTGAACGTGGGTTTTTTTAATATCTCTTGATCAAATTCTAGTTATACCATAAGCTACTGCCTGAAAATATTTGTCTAAGAGATTGGCAGTGAGCAATTTTACATGTTATACAGGTACCATTCATTTTATTGGTGAAATAAACTTTACTGTTTTCCATAAATTAGAGTTTTCCTGGGAATTTCTATTAGTCCCATAGAGAAATATTTATGTGCTTAGTATATAATCAAAATATTCCTTGTCCTGCTGTGCACCTGGCTCTATGTCCATGGGCCAAGTACACATCTTGAATCACTGTGACTGTAGCTTAGATTAACTTGATTTTATGGTATATATTTGTTTCAGGGAAATTCATGCTGAACATACCTAAGACACCTCTACTTTATTTACTCTTATGTAAATATTCTTCACAGAACTTATAGATCACCATTATTTAGAGAAGACACCACTGCATGCCATTTTGAAGCAAAGAGCTCCTCAGCAATACCGAATCCTAGCAAAACTGAGATCGTATGAGCCCAGAAGACTTTTCCAGTCTGTTAAACTTCTTTGTCCTAAATGTCATTCATTGTAAGTATTTTCCAGTTAAAAAGAAAAGTTTTTGTCTCTTATTGTTTGACCATATGCATGCCCATATGTGTGTTTGCTTGTGTGTGTATGTGGTTTTAAGTCCTAAGAAATGGGTAAATTATGATTTAATTTGTTGTATTTTAAAAGAATGCTAATGATTTAAATGGAAAATGCTAAATTCCTACAAAGAAAATTCTTTTGAGTCATTCTTAGTAATAATAAATACAAATGGATATTTTCAGGCTTGGAATCTAATGTTTGGTAGTTTTGATACAAATGTAGTTAAGTGCAGTGCCTTCATTCCAGACATCAGCTTTTATGTATAAACATAGGCACAGAGCGTTTTTTATTCTCATCAATGCATATTCATCTCAAAACATGATAAAAGAGTTTTAAATCCTGTTTATTTTTTCAATGCAGTGAACCATAGTTCCTAAAAATACAGAATGGCATTTTGGGAAACACAGGTAGTGCAGAAACACGCACCTTGGGATAGTGTGTCATAGGGTTTTTATTGCTGTGAAGAGACAGCATGAACACATAACCCTTATAAGAAAAACATTTAATCGGGGTGTCTCACTTATGATTTCAGAGGTTCAGTTTGTTCCCCATGATGGGGAGCATGGTGGTGTGCAGGCAGATGTCCTGTAACTGAGAGCTTTTCAAGAATAAAGTTATGATGTCCTTCTAGACAAAGCATTTTAGAAAGCGTAAGAAAGACCTAAAGATACAGTACATGCCCAACTGGTGACAAAATCAGGGTAAGCACCTCAGCCTTTTAATTCCAAACCGTGCCATTTTACCCATGGTAGTTTATTACACTGATAGGGATTACCAGTTATTAAAAACAATGAAGCTAATAACTTTTTAAAGTAGGTCCCCTGTGACAATGAGATTAACTGGGGTGAAAACTTGCACAGGACAACTAATCGGGACTGGGAATAACTATAGTCACCTTGGGCTCTACACTGGGCATGGATCATAGAAATGGGTCAGTAGGTGGAGATGCCTGTTGCCAAGCTTGATGATCTGGGTAAAGTTCCTGTGACCAACATGGTAGGAGATTGTTCTCTGACCTCTACAGACTCTATAAATACAACCTCTCTGTGATTATGGGAATGGATTTATCTATCCATATGATGTTAAGCACCTATTAAATAAAATTTTTTAAATCTGAAATTAAATTAAATTAAATTAAATTCATTAAATCTTAAATCCTTAAGCTTAGCTGGTTTAATCTGAGTAATTTATTCATTGGAATTTTTAAAAATGTGCCTACATTTTTTGCTAATAATTTGTCATCAATCATTTTAGGCAAGAAGTTCCATGTGAGGAAAATGTGGATAAAATTTTTCAAGATGCTGCAGCTAAATCCCCAGAGAGCAAAGTGCAAGGCACGTCGTTGTATGACTCAGAAGTCTGGACCACCAGAGGTCAAGGAGGGCGTCATGTCACTGTCCGTTTTGTGAAAAACGATGGCATCCTCCCCCTTTCAAATGAATGTCTAATTTTGATAGAAGGTAAGACACTTGTGATTTGATTTTTCAGCTATTCTTTTGTATATTTTCTCCCCTATTATTGTTGACTATATTTTATGGTACTTTGTACCTATATTATTTTATGGTACTTTGTACCTATGAAGTAAAAGTGCTGTTAATTTAAATTTCTCAAAACAGTATATCAGATTCAAATGTGTGAGCACACACATGTACTTGAATTGCACTTTCATAGTGTGCATTGAACTTGCATTTACTACATTATTGGATTCCTGCCATCAGCTCAGAGTGGATTTCATAATTATGTAAAGCTGTCATCTTGGCCTCTGGGTGTCACTGTTGGGTCACAATACCGGGATGAAAATCGCCAACCATACATAGTCAGAGTAAGCCTAGAAAAGCCATGGTGGTTTGTCAGCTCTAAGAGATGGAAATTGTGCTGTTTCCTGTCCTTTTTCCATCTAATTCTTATGTAACAGTTCATTTTTTTTCTTTGTCATGCAAAGTTTAAATTTTCTTCTAAACTTGTAACTCCCTTTTCTGTGTATTTCTTTGTAACACTTGCTATGTCACATATTGCTATGTCACATATTGCTGTGGGAAGTCCTTCTATATTTGTATTGCTTTTATTGGTTAATGAATAAAGCTGCTTTGGCCTATAGCAGGGCAGAATATAGCCAGGCTGTAAGAGATATATAGAGAGTGTAGATGGAGTCAGGGAGACGCCTTGTAGCTGCCGAAGGAGATAGATACCCTTACCAGTAAGCCACAGCCTCGTGCCAATGCACAGATTAATAGAAATGGGTTAATTTAAGATATAAGAATTAGTTAATAAGAAGCCTGAGCTAATAGGCCAAGCAGGGCGGCTGGGAACTAAAGAGCAGTCTCCATTTACAAATGGCATCAGCTTGGGGCAGCTACATCCACAAACCTGAGAGAGCTTGGCAAGGAATCCTAGAAACAAAAGGACAGAGTTGAGCACAGCTTCTTGGTGGCAACTTTTTCTTTCAGATAGGCTCTGTTTGCTAGCAGTGAGCAGAGGTGTGGTTCCCCTAAGAGAAGGCTTCCTGACTCAGCATAAGCAGCAAAAACTGCAAGACTCCTTAAGCAGCGGCTTTCTGGTTCATGCTGGTAGCACAAACTCTGGCTCCTCCGGGAGGTCCTGAACCTAAATGGGGTTTGTGAGCAGTGTGCTACAAGTTGGTTAACGGTGACATAGACCCACTGCATCCCTGGAGCTGGGTCTGTGATCATGCCTCGCAGAGCTGGCAGTGAACGTTCCTCCAACCACATTGGACTGGGTAGAGCCAAAAGTCAAAGCACCTTTAGTCGTAGCCACGCCACTTAGCATTTCAAGAAGCGCTCTTGGTCAGAAAATTATTACAGATATGCAATGAAGACAGATTCACACATAAATAAACCTCTGAACGGGTCACAGTGTGTTTAAAATGTACGTAGGTGTGGGAGAGAGAAGGAAAAGAGTATAGACAGTTATAAAAAGAAGTAAATAGTTTAAAGCAGTCTTTAAAGAGACAGAGTACAGACAGTCATAGATTAAAGGAGTAAAGAAAAATAAACCATGTAAAGATGGAATGTAAACAGAGAGTCTGGGTGATGTACATTATTGTTTTCTTTGAATTTTTTGACTGCAAAGAGACATTTGATTCTGGGGGCAGCTAAGTTAAACCAACAACTTACGTTCTTACATCCTGCATCTTGCTCTGATTCCGTGTGGTATTGAAGAGTTTCTTTATTGTTTTTACAGGAGGACGGCTCTGTGAAATCTCTAAACTGTCAAGCATGTTTCTTGGTGTGATCCCTGTGAGGTCCGGCCCTGAGGACCTGGAGCTACTAGACCTTGCAGCACCATTCCTCATACGAGGAAAGGTGTGTCACTATGGGTGTGTGTTCCTCTCGAGCATCTGGGAATTACAACTGTGTCTCCATTGCTTATCCTCCATCTACTCTATGTGCGGTTGATACTGTTGTGCCAGTTCCTACTTAGAGGCGGTTCCCAAGGAATAGTGATTGTGTCACAGTGATACAGAGTGGTACAGGTGCAGCAAACTGTCCTTTTCTAGTCTGGTGGTGTGTGATGAAACACTAAACATGCTAGGGAGTGATAACAAGCGAGAGCTCTGTGTCGATGTCAGGGTAAACGACTGTGTGTTGAGTGCTACATCTAGATGTATTGACGCAACCCTATTAGAGTTCTGCACTATCCTTACTCAGTTTTTCTTGTACATTTATAGAGATCCGAACACTCTGTGTGCAACAGATAAGGCTTACAACATTTTGTATCTTAGACACAAACTAAACTTGTTTCTTGCACAAGAATTTAGGTATCAGCTAAAGGGACTTCAGAGTGGCGAACTGAGTAAGTTCCAGAACTGCATACAGCATTTTGCAGAGTTACTACCACTGAAGACTGGCAGAGAGTACGGAGCCTCCGGCTGGAAGGAGGGCAAAGTAAAGCGCCCTGTTCTGATGAAACAGTCACTCTGAAAGTGCTTTGCTTTGAGAAGTCTCACACTTAACCTAGAGAGATCTTGTTACCCCATAGCTCAACCCCCTCATTTTCTTTTTAAATGTATAGCATTTGTTAGTTGTTGTTTATAATGAACCTAATTTTTGATTTTCACTAAAAAATTACTTTCTGCCATTATCATAGCTGCATGACTGTGGCCCTTAGAGTAACCAGAGTAACCAATGGGCTTTGCCCTTCGTTTTGTTTCATACACAATGGGTGAAAAACTTAAGCAATAAAATAAAAATGAATATCTGTACCTAATTCTCTGAAGCACCCAGTGTCTTTATATCTTTAAATGTCCTGGAAGGCTCATACCACTTAGTTGAAATATCAAAGCGCATCGTTTTCTGTTGTTCTTTGAATAACATGGACCAGGCTCTGCTTCTGACAGGATCATTCTTTTCTCTCCCTTCACTTCTTCTAACCTTCCTAGTGCACAGTACTGGTCTAACCCCAGCACCAAAAGTTAGGTGCCAGCTTGCTCTATCAACTTGTCTAATATTAGTGAACTATTTTTCATTCCATTATCTTTTCATTATTACTGTTAGTGAAGAAATATCTAATGAAGAAATAATTAATTTATAAATTACAGATACTCTGAGTTCTGATTTTTATGTATTTTGTAAGCATATTTTCTTAGTGTATCTCATATACATCTCATCTTGCCTAATAAAATTAAATTCCTGACATATCAACAGGACAAGTTGTACTAAATGACATTCAATTTTAGTAATTGCCTTGTTTTAGATGTTCTATATTCCAGACAGTAACTCACTTGCAGGCATCATACACGATGCCTCTGAACTTGTGCTCACTAAAAACAGTAATTTGCCTGAAATCTTAACTTGTCCCCAATGTTCATTCAGAATAATTTTTTCTTACTGTATTTTTTTTAAGACTGACCACTAGATATTGCTCATAAAGCCATAAATTCAAAGTTCCTACAACTTCTCTCTTATGTCTTTTTGTTTTAACAGATAAGAAAATTAACAGCCAAATTATGTAATGATTTGGACCAAGAGTCCAGTTCCTGATTCTCAGCTTCAAGTTATTTATTTTGAAGCCCATTGTCTTAGTCACTGTTCTTCCACTGTGAGGAGACACCATGACCAAGGTGTCTTATAAAAGAAAGCATTTAATTCTGGACTTGCCTACAGTTTCAGAGTGTTAGTCCGTGGTTGGCATAGCAGGCAAACATGGTGTTGCAGCAGTGACTGAGAGCTCACATCTGTATTCACAAGTGAACCAGGCCTTTCGGAAGCTCAGCCCACCCCCAGTGACACGCCTCCTTAGGCTTCCCTAACACTTTCACCAGCTGGGAAAGAGACTTGCAAATATGTGAGCCTGGGGGTAGCTCTCATTGAAGCCACCACACCCAAGTCTTTTATTGCTTTTGTGTAGTAAATTAGTCATAATTGTTAGAGCATAGATAGTGGAGTGCTCCTCTAATTAATAGCTGACTTTCTAAAACTGTCCATGCTTAAACAAGATGTCATACTTGAGTAAATTTGATTTATTTAAATACTTTCCATTTTTTCTTACTCATTCACTCATTGTAGATGTAAACAGTGCTCAAACTTGAAATCCATACAAAACCTAAGTACCATTCCTAGTAAAAGACTATGGATTCCTTCTTCTGTGGCAGAAGGTGAGTTGGATTTTTGTCCTAAAATTTTAATGCTCTTTCATCTCACTGACTTATATTTCAATATTTGTGAATACTTATGTCAAAACCAGCTTAATTTTTCTTAATCCTATTTGTAACAATTGTGCTAAAAATTAAGGACCAAATATTTAAAATACTTGTGTTCATTTACAAGCATTGCAGTCATAACCATATCTCAGTGTTTGGCCATTTGTTTTCGTTTAACCACTGATCTCAGATACAGATCCTGAGGACCTAGTGCTGGACAAGGTGTGGGGATGGCTGTCCCCTTTTAGTTTAGTCAGCACACAGGAGGCTGTCAACTGCACACATGAATCACCCAGCCTTTGTTTTAAGCTTCCAGGAGCAGGGTACATTATAAGGCAAAAGTTTTCGAAGGTCCTTATTAGTGCAGGCAGGATCGTGTTCTTATGTGCGTGCGTCTGTTTCCTCTTCTGTAAGGACTCTTGGGGTCTCACAATGTCTGCTGGGTCCCTGTGGAGTCTACATTTTCAAGCCGTCTTCCCTCCTTTATTGCTTTTCTGTTTTCCTGATTTCTTTGTCTCCTCAATCAGTGTTCACTTTGCCAATGTTTTTCTGAGTTTTCCCTTTACAGCTATAAATTTACAGCTGTAAATTTAGTTTGGGCAACTCAAAATTCAGTAAAAATTATTATTTTTGTAAGAGTGTACAGCCAGCTTTTATCCCCTAAACTGAAATTGCATTTTATAAACATGTTTATGTGTGCTTCTTGTGGTACGTTTCGTTTTGTGGTACAACTGTCTCATACCCTGGACCACTGAGATACCACGTTACTTCACATGAGCTTCTCCTGTTAAGCTGGACAGCACCGTCCCCATCCGCCATGGTTGAGAATTTTATCCTTCTTCGGGTTGCTTCAGTGGAATTATTGAGACCTTCTTAAGCCAGAATTTACATATTACTTTTTTTCTGTGCCCCAATTTATTCATCTGTCTTGCCTCCCTAATTAATCTTCCTGCCATAGTATGGTCTGTGAGAATGGAAGGTAATAAACGAGTCCATACCCCTGGCAGTGTCTTCAGAGACGTTTGCCCTTAACTGCAAGTTGTCATGTTTAGTGTCTACACTTTATTCATTCTTTCTCATCCTGGCAATTATGGAACCCCAAATTCTAGCACATTTATTCTTTCTACCAGATGACATCTCTGAAAAAAATTAATAATAATGAGGGATACTCTATTCAGTGTAAAGGGGAATAAGCCTTTAACAATATTGAACTGTGTGTTGCTTTCTAAAGCATTCTATGCTTTTAATTTCATTTTTCATATAATTAACATGTAATGAATTGCACTAATTCATTATCTAATTAATTAATAATTAATTGTTATGGTTCTACCAAGTATTAGAATACAATTCCTTATATTATGAAACTATAACTGCATGAATATGGTGGAATGTTCCAAGGGGTTTTTGTTGCATGGTTTTAACAAATTGATCCTAGAGAAGAAAGCAGTTCTTTGTTGTAATACTCTGAGTAGTCATGGTCTGCACCTGTTCACTATAGTAAAGTGTTTCGGGTTTACTTTATAGAAAAATCTAGCAGCCTGGAATAATATGCTCCTTTTTTTTTTTTTCACTAGTTTTGGGCATTGTTCCTCTACAGTATGTATTTGTTATGACTTTCAGTTTTGATGATGGAACAGGAGTATTGGACGCTTACCTTAAGGATTCTGTAAGTAACAGACCTGGTAAAAAAAAAACAGTTAACTAAAGTTTTTATCTCAAATTTTTAATATTCATCCTACTTAGTTTTACTTCAGTATAACTTATTGAATCCTTTTGAACCCTAAAACTCAATTTCTTTGTATTTTGTTCTTAAAAGGATTTAAAATGACTTAGAATATATAACAGAAATAGAACCACATAAATCTAAAACTGTGTGGTCTGTAGCTTTTGATTAGATCAAAATTTTAAAAATATGAAGTTGAGAAATCAAAATCTGATTTTCCTTCAGAATTTCCTTCAGAAATTCCAGTGCTCCGCAAAGAGCAGCTATGGAGCCTTGCCGCTGTGAGCTCACTGCACTGCGTGAGCCTCCGTGCCGGTGTGAGCTCACTACACTGTGAGCCTGCGTGGGTGTGAGCTCACTGCACTGTGAGCCTCCGTGCCGCTGTGAGCTCACTGCACTGTGTGAGCCTCCGTGCCGGTGTGAGCTCACTGCACTGTGTGAGCCTCCGTGCTTTCCTCTTAAAGGAACTGAGCTTGCATGATAAACAGACATGTATGGTATAAGATGTGAGGAGGCCCAGACACTGCTGTCATTCCTGACAGTAGTAGTTTTAAGTTGAGAAGTCCTTGAGGCCTCCCTTAGCTTCGGTATTCCCACACTCACCCTCTCTTTACAGAGCTGAGACTTAATTCTCCTGCACTGTGTGCACCTGGAGCACTGGCAGCTGGGGATGCTCGGCTAGGCCAGCGGCTCCTTGTCAACCTAATGCTAAGGTTTTTGGTGACCCCAACCATAAAATTATTTTGTTTTAACTTTGTAACTAATTTTGCTGCTGTTTCAAATTGTAATGTAAATATCTGATATGCAATGTCTTGATTTGTGAACCCTGTGAGAGGGTCATTTCATACCCCCACCCCTGCAAAGGTAGCACAGGTTGAGTACCAGTGACCTAGGCCCTGGTGTGATTTCAGCACATACATTGTCATAACTGACTGCTCATGTGGCTGATTGCTCTCCTCCTGCACACCCCAAACTCCCCAACTTCAAATGGCATTCTTAGACTTTCCAGAGTGACCCGCAGCTGCAGTAAACAGTCAGTTCACCTGCTCCCACAGCCATGACATACTAAAATCAAAGAGGAGGACCAATGTTTTGTTAGAGTAAGACAGTTTTGTTTTTTGTTGTTGTTTTGTTTATTTATATATTATTTATATTTGGGGTTTGGTTTGGTTTTTTAATAACAAAAAAATGGAAAACAATCCCAAGTTGAGGTTAAGTGTTGTTTTTTTTCTCCAGACTGCAAAGTTCATGCAACCACTTATTAAATGAATATTTACTGAGCAGCTGCTATGTGCCATGTCTGTGTTCAAAATAGAACAGTTAGTAAGGCAAGAAAAATCTCTTCCCCTAAACATAACGTAGAAGGGGAAGAGATGAAATAAATTTTTCTTAAAGTTGCATCATT
The DNA here is from genome assembly GCA_004026605.1 of Ondatra zibethicus. NCBI lineage: Eukaryota > Metazoa > Chordata > Mammalia > Rodentia > Cricetidae > Ondatra > Ondatra zibethicus. The sequence goes on from PVIU01024139.1 coordinate 25,008, forward strand.
TCGCACTCCACACTAGATTTATTTCCTGGGTAAACAAGTGTCATCAGCCTTGCTGAATGACCTGAACTGTGTGTCCATATGCATTCCAAAGCTGTTTTACAGTTAAAGTGGAGGGTTGGGCTTCAGCTTAGGCAATTCCAATTTATGAATTCTACATCCTTAATAGAGTGATATGTATATAAAAGGTCATTTTAGCAAATTAGTTACTGAAATTCTGTGCATTAAAGCTTTTCAGATGATGACTATTTCCTTTGTTTGTCATCATTTTTAGGAGAAATTTTTCCAGATCCCAGCATCTGAAGTCCTCACTAATGACAACCTTCAGGGGAATCTGGAAAAGGTCATGAATGTGATTTGTCCTCCAGGAATAAAAATTGGTAGGTAGTATTTTAAAGGTGCTTCTTTCTCTTTCTTGAAAAAGCACCTAGTGTGTATCTAATCTGTAGACGGTGGGTGGAAGGAGGAAAACTATATGACCATGGGAATTACTAAATGTGACCAATAACTTTATGGGAAAACAGCAGAAGTAAAATTAATATAAATAAAGGAGTTTAAAATGTTTTGAAAAGCTTAAAGCATAGCAGTTATGGCCACAGCATCTTTGACTCTGAGTTTGCCCATATAGCATAGACACATTGAAACGCCAGTGAAATTCCTTTATACCAAATGGATGCAGTTTGTACAAAAAACATGCCCTCAAATAAACTGCATTACTCTTGTTTGACTCAATGTATTTCCTCTGTGGTATTAGTGATCTTCAGAATTTTCCATTTTCATTTTGCACAGCCTATGAAGTTTAGTTAGTTCTCATAGACACCAGCTTGCGCACTGGCTCTGCATAGGTGAAAGTTGTGACCATTGTAGCTGCTGCTACCAGGTCCTTCCGTGGCCAGCAATTCTTTTCTGTTGGAACCTGCAGACATAAATTACGTCAAGCTGTTTGATTCTTCTAGTAATTGTTTTCAGTGAGAAGTCTCTTTTCCGTCTGCTTCTCTGTTGCTGCTGTAACTGTTAGATGTTGTTCCTCATCAAGGTTCCTTCCTCCACAGTTGGTCTCCGCATTGTTTCCAAGAGATGGGAAATTTTGCTCACCTAAGGCAAAGTTTAATTCAGATACATCATTTGTTTTCAATTTTAATTTGTGTTAGCTGTTGCACTTACCATGCTTAGATTTCCAGAAATAAGTCTCTGGGCAACTTTTGTCATGCACAGGCAGTTTGTGTGTGTGTGTGTGT
>PVIU01024140.1:0-26153 GCA_004026605.1 Ondatra zibethicus
AAAACCAGTCGCCCTCCTGTATATAATTTAGAAGTAATTTCTTTTGTTATTAAAATACAAGCCATATTTTTGTGGGTCATAGTGAATAATTCTATCCCAACATGTGGAAGAACAAAAATTCACATCACATTTTCAATCTCTATCCATATTGTTTCTTGCTTTTGGTAAGAATAAACAGCAACAGAGTAGACCGAAGAAGACATTGCCAAGTATAGAATATTTTGTGTGAGTTACTCATTGTAAAGGAAGATGCTTTTCAACCATTTTCCCAAGGTCAAGAAATAATAAGCAAATGTGAAAGTCTTTCACATTTTAGTAAAATGATGTTTCACTGTAAGGAACAAAAGGAGAGAAATAAGTTTTCCTTGGTTTACAGAGGGAATCAGAAACCCCTGCCCCTTTCCCATTTCTGTGTATGTCTCTTTAGGAAACTTGTGATTTCTTTCTCTGTAAATATGAGATGTCGTCATTTTGAAAACAAATCAAGTTTAGGCCCCTGACTTTACAAAATGTCTTTTGCAAGGACACAGAACCATTATGGTGGAAGGTCAACACATAAGATGGTATTTCTCATTTGTCTGGGGGAGGGAGGAGCAGGTTCAAGCGGTGCCTGCCTTTAAGCAGCAAATTTCTTTTTGTCTCAACCTTACTAAAATCTTATTTATTCTTTGGATAATGCTGATTTTCTAGCACAGATAATCAATTCAATCACCAACGAATATATGTGTTTTAGATGTCACAAAGAATTTTAAAACATTATTGTTTCTATTGAGGACATGATTGCAGTAGGTTGTATATATCTGTATGTTACTTGACTTAAGAAGTCATTCTGTCCTCACAATTTGCTCATGAAATTTCCTGTAATGTATATTAAATTATGAGTTTTTAAATATTTTGATTCCCTTGTATTTCTAATATTATCAGGTACAACATATTTTTGTTATTTCATTTTCACTGCAGTGACCCATGCTGATTGTTTAACCTATGTATGATCTTAATAATTTTTCTAATTTATCCTATTGTTAAATAAATACATCTATTGTCATTCATATTCATGCTGTTGTTTAATAGTTTACTCTCAAAATTTTCCTCTTCCTAAACCACAACATGTTACCCTTTACTAAAGCTCCTCTCCTTTCTATTTTCCTGAGTCTCTGCTATATCAACATTGTGCTTCAATATCAACAAAACAAAAATTTGTTTGCTAATTTACAAGTGAAAACATGTGATATTTGTCATTTTGTGCTATATTTACCTTACTATCATGTTCTCCTGGCTCATCCATAGCACCACAAATGACAGAATTTTATGCGCTTTAGTAGATTAATGCCCTATTGTGTTTATATACTACATTTTCTTGGCCATTCATTGATTAATAAGCATTAAGACCCATTCTCTATCCTGCCCAATGTGAATAATGCTTCAGTAGGTACAGGACTGAAGCTTTATTTGTAGCATACTAATTTTATTTATTTTCGGATGTGTACTCATGGTGGGGTCAGAGGATATTGCTGTTTTAGTATCTGTGAGGATACATATTGCCTGTACACTTTGAATGTTCGCTAATTGTGCAAGAGAATTTCTGTTGTTGTTTTAGTATCTGTGAGGACACATATTGCCTGTACACTTTGAATGTTCATGAACTGTGCAAGAGAATTTCTTTCTAACATTGTCTCCTGCATTTGCTTTATTTTGACTTGGTGTAAACAGCCATTATTGTTGGGTGGGGGGATACTTTATTGAGATTTTGATTTGTGTTTCCCTAATGATTAATACGACTGGACTTTTTCTTTTTACCTCTGCTGCTTATGTATATGTCTCACTTTGACAAATGTCTATTCAACTCTTTTTAAAATGTGTTATTTGATCTTTCCTTTTGCCTTCTTTGCATTTCTTACATGTTCTAGGAATTATATATTTGTTGAGTGAGTAGTTGGCAAATATTTTCTCCCATTCTGTATGTCATGTTTTCTCTCATTTTTGATTACTTTCTTTGCTGTGAAAAATTTCAGTTCAATGAATTCTCAATTATTGTTTATGTGCATGTGGGGTCTTATTGAACAAATAATGTTCAGAAAAGTGGCCTAAAGCAGTTTTCCATATTTTTTCAGCAGTTTTGAAATTTTGATCTTATCTGTAAGCTTTTAATCCATATTGAGATATTTGTTACTGTTGAGATCTAGATCTCTGAATAAATTCTTCTAAATGTAGAAATGCAGTTTTCCCAGTATCTCTTAGTAAAACACTTTTCAAGACCTGGGGAGATGGCTGAGTTTATAGGAGAGCTAACCGCTCTTTCAGAGGATTAGAGCTCAGTATCCACCAACCTCAGGCAGCTCGCAGACACCTGTAAACCCAGCTCTAGGGATATAATACCGTCTTTTGGCCTCTGCAGGAACTCACACATATATACACATACTCAGAGAGAAACTTAAAGACATACCCAGGAATAAAAGTATAAAATAATTGTTAGTGAACATTTTGGATCCTTTTACAGGAATCATTTGAATGTAAATATCTGGGGTTATTGTTGGGTACTCTAATATACTCCAACAACTTGGAGTTTATTTTGAGTCCAAGTAATTCATCTTTTTTTTCATAACTGCTTTGGATATTTGCTTTCTTTATGCTTTGTTGTGTATTTGTATTTGTTTCTTTCTGTATGTATGTGTGCGTTTCCTCGTGAATTTCCAAATGCTTCTTTGTTTAAGGAAGAATGATATCAATATTATTATCAGCATGACTTCCAGGTTACTCAGTAATAATATTTTCCCTCTTTTGGAAAGATTACCAGGAATGCAGAAAGTTTTATATTTCCCAAGAGATTTCACAACAGAGATTTGTTTTTAAGTAAACTTTCAACACTATGTTAAACCTTCACATTCTAGATAAATATCCGACAGAGAACTATGGAAAGAGGTCTCCTTTTGAACCCAGTTTCAGAGGTTTCACTGTATGTGATGGAACACTGCGTCAGGCTTCACAGTGCCTGGGAGACAGAGGGAGAGAATCCCCACTTACGCAGTTGTCTTCCCTTTCCTCCTTTACTTCATCCAGGCTTGCTCCTCCCTTTCAGAGGTGTTCACACCTCATTAGTTTGTTTCAGTTGGCAAGTCCCTCACAGACATAGGCAAAGGTATTCTTCGCTAATATCCCAGGTATTTATTAGTCCAATGAAGGTGACACGATTACCCACCACAGTAGTCTAAATTGATACTGTAGGGCTTCCTTTTATTCATGTGAAAAATTCCAGGTTCCTATTAGTACTTCAAATTACTCTACAATGCAACACAAACATACCTTTCATCTTCTTCACTTCAGTGAGTCTGCTACACAAGCCTCAGCAAAATGTTGAGTATAGCCATCATGTATAACCTCATACAATACTTAGTAAAAAAAACATGCACTAGAACAGGGCCTTCAGAAGACAGCATAAGAAACTTGCTTTACTATTTTACTGTAAAAACAGTTTTACTGGGATGTTGGAGGAGGCCGCTTGTTCATTTCCTGGCCTCCCAGACTCCGAAAATAATCACACAGAGACTATATTATTTAAATCACTGCCTTACATATTAATTTAACCCATTTCTATTAATCTGTGTATCACCACATGGTAATGGCATACCATGTAAAGTTCTGTCTGGCTCCAGAGGAGCTTTATGTCTTTTTTCTGACTCCTCCTTCTTTCTCCCACCATTCAGTTTAGTTTTCCCCACCTACCTCCATTCCCTGCGCAGGCCTAAGACAGCTTCTTTATTAACCAATGGTATTTACAGCATACAGATGGAAAAATCACTGGGGAATATATTATAAACAAGTGATCAAAATTCTCTGAAATTTGACCTAAGGGAAAGAATAGATGACAGGATAGAGGTGTGGAATAAAGAAAGCACAGACAAAGATAAATATTAATTCACAGAATCTAAGCCTTATGGGGAGTAGAGAGGACAGATGCATAAGTCATTTTTCACATCTCCTTCTCCAGATCATGCTATGGCCTGGTTAAACAGGTGTTCTACTTAGCAGTTGCAGGCAAAAATAATGGTTGCCTTTCCCCTTCGCTTCCATTTAACGTGAGGAAACTTACTAAGGAGCCAAAGGAATCTGTGTAATAGAGTCATTGAATTGTTACCTCTTATACAGAGACAGTCTTCAAAATAGAAATTCTAGAGTTGATAAAAATGAATGAAATAAACATTTCAACAAAATATAACATATTAACTGCTAACAGAATAAAGAATCATCAAGGTTGTGAAGGTTATTAGACTTGGAATCTGATAAATAGAAAGATAAATGCGTGAAAAACAAACAACTTTAATGTGTGACACATGTATAATTTTGAAATAATTCAAAGAAACTCAACCCATTCAAAAATCTGCAAAAAAGCCAGGAAACACAATTAACACAAACTGTCAATTAAATATGATATGTATGCATTCCTATGTAGAGTAATGTTAAATCAATGCCTATATGCTTAATTTAATAATCAGGTTTATTTAAAAAATAAGCATTTTTACAGGACTTGTTTTTAAACAATTAGAAAAAGGTTGCAAGAGACTATAAGGTAAATAAGAATCAGAATTAATATAGAAGCAAGACATTAAAAGTAGATTCAAACAAGTAGATTATGTGCCATACAAGGGACATTATGCAAATTATATTCATCATAACTGTGTATTAAATAATGTGTTAATCAAAATAGAAAACTATAAGTAGTGGCTCAATCAAATTTTGTAATTGAAAATTTGTATATATACTTCCAATAAGGAGAGATATCAAGTCAATTAAACTAAGCTGATTCTATGATGAAATGTTTTCAGTTAACAGAAGAAGCTTGGCTGGTTTACTTCTTTTTTTTAATGTAAAGATTTTTCCCTTTATTTGAATAAAATAATTAAATGGCAACTTGAAGTTCATTTAAACCTTTAGGCTTTTATTTATTGAGAGGTGAAATTCCTTGCATTAATTTTTCTGTCAATTGCATCTTCTGCTTCAAGTCCTATTCTTCCTAGGAAGAGTGAACAGCAGCTCCAAAGCATCCAGCATCGCCGTTGTTGAGGACTTCCTCCAGAATCTTTGTGTCTTTCCTTCTCCAGGACTCAGCCACATTTTCCTCTTTGAAGAACAGCAGAAGTGGTATCACCTTGCATAGCAGAAGACTTCATTTATTAAGAAAAGACATAATTTTCTTTCTGTTAAAAACTTCATTTGCAGAAGGAATTCAGGAGGTTTTAGGAGTACTAAGAAAAACTCCTCAAATGGAAATTCTCTTTGATGAGTTGTGTGCTCCTCCTATAAGAACTCAAATCTGGCTTCTGGTTGCACATGGAAATTTCTGCATGTTGATTCTTCACTGACTCTTTAAGGCTCTTCTCATCTTGCATTGATCACCTGAGTAGGTCAGGTTGCTGGTGACAGTTGTGTTTCTTTGTTCTCAAGCAATGATATAGGCCAGTTTGCCCATTTCTACACACATGGCTCTATCAAAGTGTCACTGGGTATTAGGAGTTTTTCTTAGTGATGGGAAATGCAATACAAGGCAATACAATACAATCTTAGAAACATTGAGTAAGTACTGACATCCAGGGTAAGAAGATGTGTACATATTAATGTGATATGAGAATATTGATGTAATCATGTAAATACTTTTATGCACATTAAAGCATATGTATTTATTTGTACATGTATGAATGCTTCACATGAATTTACACAAGTATATCACGTGAGTATCTAGTGTCCTTAGAGATCAGAAGAGGCCATTAGATTTCCCAGAACTGTAGTTACAGATAGTTGTATTCCATCATGTGGATGATGGTAACTGAACCCCAGTCTTCTGCTGCAGTAACAAGTGTTATAAGTCACTGAGATCTCCATCCATACTATATAAATACAGTTTATTCAATTTTATAACTTAATTATTCTAATTTGTTCCATGATACAATAGATAATTTTCAATGTACCTAAAAGATAGCCAAAGAAATGTGTGCGAGTCTACACAAGCTTGAACAAGTGTTTGTACATGTACTTGTAGAATATTCTAGATTGTGTTTCCTTTATGGAATTCCTAGAATGTCCATTGGTAAAAGACTGAAACCTAGAGATATTTGAAGGTTCTGCCTTTACCAGAGAAATACTAATTCATAAGGCAAATGTGAAATTAATCTTGCCTTTTACTGAGGTATATTAGAGAAACTGAGGTATATTAGAGGTATATTGTCATAGAGCTTCGGCAGAGTAGTGTCTCTTGCTCAAAAACCACTAAATAATCTCCATTTCTCCCAAAACAAATCAAAACTACTTAGTTATTGAACCTGATTAATAGTTAATTTTTAGTCAGTGAAGATGTATTTTTGCTCAGTCTCCCTACTGTGCTCTTGTGTCTCTGTTCACTGCGTCCTTGCTAATGCAAAGAACAGCCCTTTCTATACCACTGTTTCCTTGAGGGATAGAAGCTGCCCATTTTCAGCTGTCAATTTATTTCTAGAACTCTGTTGAAATCATATAGTTTTTCTTTTTTTTTTGAAATCACATAGTTTTTACGTTTCCTATTTAATTCTGATAAAATAGCCTCTTCTCTGTTAACACTGTTGATTTTCTGCAGCGTTCTAATACAACTTTTCACATTCATTTTATTTTGCATTAATCACACAAATTTTTAAAATTAGATCTATCTCTAATTTCTCTTTGGAACCTCGGCATCGTCTCTGCACACTGAGTGAATGTATGAATCAACAAATGAAACAATAATTAAACTTGCAATTTTTGACAATATTTCAACTTTGGCTTATGGTGCCTGTCAGTAACAACTCTTGCTCTTGGTAATTCAAAGACTGACCTTATGTTTAGAAGAATCTAATGTGGAAATAATTCGTAGCTGAGAGTCCTGGCCCAAGAAATCATTTGCTTTGCTTTAGTTGATGTTACTGGGATAATAGTGAATTTTAATCATTAAATATTATTATCAGATTGGTATTATTAGATTAGAAAAACTTTAAAGTTCTCTGGAAATACAAAATGGGAGTGTTCTGTGATCAAGCCATAGAGTTTATATTGATATGCTGAAAGTCTATTACATATCTGTTGCCCTGCAGAGAAACTGCATCAAAGATAGAAGAGCCCTCAGATATTTCATAAGGGGACTGCTGGACTGGTGGGTATGTGGTCATGAGAGATCGGGTTGGGGCAGGGTGGGGGGATAAGAGGGAGAGTAATGAAAGTGGCTACTGGAAGGTGGGCATTTTTCATAGTAAGATCAAAACCTGGGAATATTGCAGGAATCTATAAGGATGATTGAAGTTAAGACTCCTAGCCATGGTGGATACATAGCCTGAACTGGCAATCTGTAACCAGACAAGACTTCAGGTGGAAGGAGTGGGAACCAACCTGATTACATAAGCTTTGACCTATAACCTGTCCTACCTACATAATGTACTGGGGTAGAATATGGCCTAGAGGTTGAGGTAGTGGCCAATCAATAACTGATCTAGCCTAAAACCCATGCCTGGAGAGTTAGACCACCCCTGACACTGCCTGGAGCAACAGGACTCACAGGTTGGATGACCCGGAGACCTAGGATAGAACCAAGCAAGACTGGAGGAGAAAATGTCAATGTAATGTGCCAAATAATATTCTGCTCTACTTTAGAATTAGAGCCCAGCTCAATTGTCATCAGAGGGGCATGATCTAACAAATGATAGAAACACCAGGGAATCCTACAGAATAGAGAAAAGATTGTAGGAGTCAGAGGCGTCAAGGACACCACTAGAAAAGCCATTGGATCAACTAACTTGAGCTCATAGGGGCTTACAGAGACTGAAAGGACAACCAGGAAGTCTGCATGGGACTGATTTAGGCATTCTGCATAAATGTTATAGCTGTGTAGCTTGGTCCTCTTCTGGGACTCCTAACAGTGGGAGCATGAGCTGTCTCTTGACACTTACTAGCTTTTGGTATTTTATTTCTCATACTGGGTTGTCTTGCCCAGCCTTAAAACATGGTTAGGTGCTTAGTCTTGTGGAAACTTGATGTGCTTTGTTTTGCTCATAGCCATGGAAGTTCTGCCCTTTCCTAAACAGAAATGGAGGGGGAGTGGATTGGGGATGGGAACAGAGGGTTTTGGGGGGGGCTGGGAGGCAAAGAGGAAGAGGAAACTGCATTAGAGATGCAAAATAAATAAACTAATTAATTAATAAAAAAGAAAAGACAATTGTCAAACTGAAAACTAAAACAAAAATGTTGATTGTTTTTTATAAAAAAAGATGCCACAGTGAAATCCATCCCTTTATAATAATTTCTAAGAAGTAATAAAATTAATTTGTCTTAAAAAATAACCGAACAAGCAAGCAAACAAACAGAAGAGCTCTCAGATTAGGCAGAACTACATCCCACAAAGGTACAAGACCCTGAGAGGATGAGTCAATTTTGTTCTAATAGCTATTGATTGGCTGATTCAAGACCCATAGCCACAATGCTGAAGTTGTAGCAACTTACAATTTCAACACTGAAACTGGAAGATAAAGAAAATTTTGTCAAGTGACTAAAACCTAAAGTAAGAATCCAAACTCCTGGACTCAAGCAAAAGAAAATATTAATCTTTGGTGGCTAGGACAGTAAAATATAGTTTGGTGGTAGAATATTGAAACATATTCAAAACTAATTTGTTCAAGTAGTGTTAGCAAGCTATGATATTTCGAATAAAACACTGATCCTCAAAATACTGAAAATAAGGACCATGCCTGTTAGGGTCATGAGAGTTACAGCAGGTGACAGCCAGTGTTCAGGTGTGAATCCACCAGAGGAATGACTGATGGAAGCTATTCCTGTCCAGGCAAGGCCTGCAGGACCATTGACTCTGGAAACTGTTGCTTACTTTTTCTAAGACAGTTTGGTGTCTCCCCAATACCTACATGGCAGTGTGCAATTTCATGTGATGTATATATGTAATCGCATGATTACATCTCAATTTTAAATGCACATATATCTATGGGTGGTCAGGAATATGACTTTTCATTTAGAGTTATAGTTTTGATATATATATGGGAGAAAGTACTGCAAACTTCATTGACCCTTGTTTATGTTCTCAGGAGGTCTAATGTAGTAATTTACAATTATATGTAACAGAGGACACCAGTTATGATTGTAGTATTTTGATGTCTCTTGGTTCAATCCTGAGTGAGATAGAGGGCTTTTTCCCTTAAGAGGAGAGGAGAGTTTCCAGTGCCTGCTCATCATCTATTGAGTCTGACTGGCGGTTTTATTATTTGAGGTTAATTTTTTTATGTTCGATTTATCATTATCATATTTTCAACTGTTAAGTTGAATGATTAACTGTTGTAGTTCTTTTGACACATAGTATGAGAAAAAATTATATAAAGAGAGCATTTAAAGAAGATTGGGAGGAAAAGATTACTCATCCTTAACAAAGCATTCATTCACGTCAGTGGAACTTTTAGCATTGTACTGGTGAGGACTCTCTGAGAAGAAAACTATTAGGAAGTGTCTCTGTGGAACAGCTTCAGAAAGGACCTGCTGGGGTAGCCCTCCGGGGGCTGGGCTGGGGAATTTCACTACTCACCACACACAAGGATCTGGTTCCTTGGAATCTACAGAACTCTATGCTGAAAAGTGGGTTGTAGCTGATGGGTTAGGGAGACCACCTTTTCATATGTCTGCCAGGGTATCTGTCTTTTTTTGGACAACCCCCAACAAAAGCTACCTCTTCCCTGGGTAGTATTAAAATTACCTTTATAATCCCCTGTAGTTCATGGCACCAAAATAACGAGAGCTTTTTGAGGACCTGCCCCAATTCTCTGTCAGGGTCCAGAAAGAAATATACAGCCAAAGAAAGGCTAGGTATCTGGGGGCAAGAAATGACTCTCTCACTTTTTATTTCTTCATGCCCATTCCTTTATTGTACTGCCTCTATTATAATTGTGCTCTTCTACTTTTAATTCTTCTTCACTTCTTCTCCTAGCTTCTTCTCTTTCTAGTTTAAAAACTCTTGTTTTCCCAGGTGCTTGGAAGCTTTAAAGAAATTAAAAGTGTTGTTTCTCATTGGTCAAATCACATTTCTAGGGCAAGTGATAGGGAGTTGAGCCATTGCCAAGAAAGCACAAGAGTGCAAGGTTACAGAAGTGAGTCAGTGACCAGAGGATGGAAGTAGTGTCCAATGAGATAAGCTTTGAGACATAGCTCTCTTGCTAACAGACTTGGCACGCAAAGAATTGCAATGCTTTTCTTTAGTAACCTTAGTTGGATATCTGTGGCTCTGACCTTGTGCATAGCTGTAAGGTTTTAAACTTATGATCTATTTACAAAAAGCCTTTAGTCTAGTTTGAACTTGTTTTGAGGTAGAAGTGTGCTAATTGTGTGTAGTTTGTGTTAAATTGAAGAGAAATTGTGATTTTTTAAATATTAGTCTGAGAAAAAAAGGAATAAAGCAGGCTTTTCAGTGTCTATAGTCCTCGTGGGATAGATAGATCTACTTATGAAGCATGTCCCAGCATATATAGCTAAATGAAAAGTCATATTCCTGACCACCCACAGATATATGTGCCCATGAGATTGAGATGAAATAATGAGATTACACATACACATCATATGAGAGTACACACTACAGTACAGGTATTGGAGATATACCAAGGTTCTTTAACAAAAGTGAGTAACAATTTCCAGAGTCAATGGTCCTGCAGATGTCGCCAGGACAGGATTACCCTCCATCAGAGTCACTGCTCCAGTAGGTTGACATCTGAACACTAGTTGTTAGCTGCTGTAACTCTCATGGGCCCTGACAAACACCCAGTATAGGTTTTATATTGCATAAATTGAATGACTATATATATGTATAGATATTAAATATTTATCTTTCTATTAAGCATAGATAATATCTATTATATATAATATAATTATATATTAAGAATACATATGTGCATTAAGTATTTTATATATATATAAAGTATTTTGGAACAAAATGTCTCTATAAATGTAGGTTTTAAGGAATTTTTAACTACTTTATATTTTACTGGATATTGTAGATTTCTAGTGATCGTGGTATAGTTCAGGTTATCACTATGTCCTAAATGTCTGTGTTTTAAGATGTGGTCCTGAGAATAGAACTCTTGGAAGATAGTGGATCCTTGAAGAAAGGTCTTGTGGGGGGTCCTGTATGAGTGACTTTGAATGTTACTCAGAGACCACAGTCTCTTCTTCAGTTGCTTTGTGGTTAGTAAGCTGAGTCCTGTGAAGAGTTACCTTCTCAGAAACCCAAAATTATAGCCAGATTATTTATTTTTCTTTAAGATAATTATGACTTATACTTAAGATAATTATGACCTAATTATCATAAATTAATTCTTAATTCTTTAAGATAATTATGACTTATATTTAAGACTTATAAAGGTAAGTCTTCTCATAATGGTGGAAAATGACTAATGGATATCTCATAACTAAATACCACAGACTGAGTTACCTGAAATATAGATATGTATTTCCTGTTAATTCTAGAGGCTTAATGTTCACGGACACATTCCATGTGTCCTTTCCTCTAAAAGCCCAGACCTCCGCTCTCAGATGATAGCTTCTCCACTGTGCCCTCACCTTCACATGTTCTTTCACTGCCACTGGCTTTGTTATAACCTCTTCTATAAGAGCAGCTGTCATATCAGGTTAGATGCAGCTTGAAGCATTTTAGATTTTGTCATCCCTTGGGATGTGTTATTTTGGTCTCATAATTCCTAAAGGACCCAGATTACTTGTTTTGATTTCTGCCAATAAGTCAACAGTGAGATTGTCTGTGCTCTTCAAAGGAAACTCTTAAGTAATATTCCAGAAAGAAAAATGTTGGGAATAGCACACTTGTGGTGGGAGTAGTAGTGTGTTGGGAATAGCACACTTCACTGTTTTGTTCACCTCTCATACAGAAGTAGAAAAATTTGGCCTCTGTTGATTTGCCAAATTAAGGAATCAAATTTTTAAGATAATAGGAACTATTGTTCATACAATCACAAATAACAACTGTACAACTGTTTTCATTGACAGAGATTCTTTGTCTAATTTTCTTGATTTGTGTCAAAATAAATGGTATTCTTAAATTGTGTGGCGATGGCAGCAGTGGGAGAGAAAGTTAAAATGCACAGAGCATCAGTGTAGAATGAGAAGATATTTCTTGAGAGTTAGTACTTGGGGAAACAGGAGTCGCCAGAACATGAATTTTGCTACTTTTAGAAGCACGGATCAACACTCATTTGCTGAGCTTTTCCTATTGGGGTGGTTAATCCTTGAATACAAATTTTAAAATCATAAAATGTGGGATAAAATAAACATCTAAATTCTAGGTGAGGTACCAACGATTTTATGACTTGCTTCATGAAATTATGGTGCCTTGAAGTTTAATGATTGTAAGAGCATAAAAATGAAAGAAGACTTCTCACATGAATAAGTCAGAAGAATCAGAATTCACTAGAACGCTGCTTGTTTGGTCACATTTTATCCACAAGCATAGGTCAACATCACTTTGAAATGCCGAGCACACCATTTATTTTTTTACACTTATAAAACCTTTGAAGTAAAAACCATCTCATATTTGTGGCTATTTTGCAGAAAAATGCTTGGGAAGCAGATAAAATTACAATCCTGCACACCTTCCTTGAACAACAGAGTCCTTTGAAACACTTCCTGTTACCTGGAGAGCTAAAGAAAATTTCAGGGCAGTAGTACAGAACATTGTTGTGTAATCTGCAGCGGCAGCAATGAATCTTTGCAAATAAATCTTTTCTTATTACCGTGTCAGCAACTTCTACTTCTGCCAGTTGAATCATTTAGCCAGCTGAGACCTCATGTGTTTGTTTGCTGGTTTTGGCCTTCTCAGCAGGAGTGCAAGTAAAAATGACCATCTTCATAAAACCTCCTTCCTTCCTTCCCCCTTCTCATTGCCCTCCTTCTCTATTCTCCTACCACTCTACCAGCCTGCTTTTTCCCTTCCTTCTCCTTTTTGTCTATATAGAAATAAACTTGGGCACCAATATTTTTTCCAAGATGGGATTTTATACATGTGAACAAGCAAAATATATAAGAAGGAAAGAAAATACATGATTTAATATGGTAGAAATTTAATTTATTAAGATTTCTTATCTTATAAATTGCTTCAGTTCATATCAAATCTTCAGGATATGAATGATTTATTCATTGTGATCAATTTCATCATGTAATTTTGTGCATTCCTTTCCATACCTCTACCAGTTGCTCCCCAGTACCCTATGGCTTATCAGAGAGATCCTCATAGCCTTTGTATCTTCTAACTTCTCTGCCTTATTCACTAGTGTATTTCACTCATCTATTTGCTGTAACTCACAAATCAGTAAACAATAACTTGGATAAAATAATCCTACCAATTTAGGTATATACATTTTACATACTTCTGATACAGCCAATAATTGATAAAAGTCTGATGAACAGGTCACAGTTTTTGTTACTATTGTAAAACCTGTACCCAATAATCATGTAACCTAGATTATTTTTTCATTAAGAGGGTTTTGTTTTGCCTGCATGTATGTTTTTGCACCACATGCAGAAACTGCCCACACAAGCAAAGGAGGGTGGTGAATCCTTAGGTCTGGTCTATAGATAGCTTGTGAGTCATCATGTAGGGGCTGAGAATTTTACCTGGTTCCTCTGGAATCTATGCTCTTAACTAATGAGCCATCTCTCCAGGCCATAATCTGGCCCCCTTCTGTTGTCTAATTCTTTGGAATTTTTGTTCTCTCTCTCTCTCTCTCTCTCTCTCTCTCTCTCTCTCTTTCTTTTTTTATCCTTCCTTCCTTTTTTGTGTTTGTTTATTTTACAAACTCACAACCCTTGCTACTTTTGGTTTTGTACCAAACATCCCAAATAAAATCTGAAGATCCATTATATCTGTAGATACTTTCTACTTTTAAGGAAAACTTGTATTTATTACCAGCTGATGGTTAGCTTAGAATCATGAGGATGGAGACCAATATAACCTGGCCTTAAGCCTTGTGGAGGCCACCACTTCTATTTCACCTTCTTTCTCTCTTCAATCTGTGGAAATATCTCTTCACTTACTTGATCTATTCTACCTCTCAACTCCTCTCCTAGTTTTTTGCTAGATCACTGCTTCTCAAGCTCCCTAATGCTGTGACCCTTTAATGCAGTTCCTAATGCTGTGGTGACCCTAACCATAAAATTATTTTTATTACTACTTTATAACTGTAATTTTACTATTATGAATTGTAATGTAAATATTTGTTTTATGATGGTCTTTGGTGACCCTTGTGAAAAGTTGTTAGACTCCCAAAGGGATCATGATCCATAGGTTGAGAGTCATTATTCTAGATCTTTCCAGCAGGTCAGGATACTTTGCTAATGTTTTATAATAGATATTCATCATGCTGCATCCAGTTACCTCTTGTTTTCAATTGATCACAATCATTAACCAACATTGAGTCATTAGAATACTTTCTTCCAGGTCATGCATGCTTAATAAAATGTCTTCTTTAGAGAAGCATCTCCATATTAGCCCCTGATAGAAACTGAGTGTCTCACTATGAGAATCCGGATGAGATTGTGCCCTAGCTGAGAGCAGGAATGCAGAGAGACCTGTTTGCCTAACCATGGTGGGCGATGGTACAAACTTCTCCTGCACTTACACACCACATATTTTCATACTATAAGTCCTTCTGAAATATTTTCACTCATTGCTATTTCTGTCCCTTTATATACTCCATTATGATAATGACTATGCTTACCTCATTGCCCTTTGCACTCTCCCCTAGTTGTTGAGGTCCAGGGGACTACATCACCTAGTTTCCCTAGTTTACTGTCCCCAGGTTGATATGATTTATTGAAGAGTCTATGAGGTTGGAGGGGGATAGAGTGAGTGTTGCTACCCACTCTCAGGGAGTAACAGTCTATCAGATGTTTGTTCTCCACCTCCTGGTTTTCTGACATTTCTGATAAGTCTGACTTCCCCGACTCTCTGAGGAGTAATGGTTTGGTCCTGCTGATATGGGATTGCTACATTCCTTGTCATTTTCGTGATCATTGCCTACTCCTTTATAAATATGCTTTTAAAAGACTTCTGTTTCATGTGGATACTTTAGTCAACGTGCTTATAAAACAAAACAAAAAATGAAATAAACAATATAACATACGATAACACATATTAAAAATAACTTAATTCATGTGGTGCCAATAAAATGAATAGGTATTCAAACATTTTCTTGATCAGTCAGTCTGATTTGTCCACATCTAATTCCAAAGCATATAGCTTATTTAGTATTTTCCAAGCCTTGCTGGGGGTATGGAGGAAAATAAAAATGCCATTTTAATGAAAGTTATATGGTTGTGTTTAAAATAATGTTATACCCAAATATGGCTTTCAAGCATTTGTTATTTAGAAAAGAATAAAGTAATAACTGTCATACTTACTATTCCAGTGGCCACATTCTAATACAGTTATAGTGAACTTGAATTCAGAAAATCATCAGTTGTGTTCTTATTCGTTTTGCAAAGATTATTTACTACGAATAATTCATCTCATTAGTAGCCCAGGGATTGTTTTTAATGAAAGGCAACCATTGTACTTTGGGAAAACTGATTATTCTGTCTTTGTACCTCAGTGTGTTTATCTATTAAAGCCAAGACTAATTAGAAATTTGCTAATGAAGTTTTCCATATCTGTTGTAAAAAAAAAATGCCATACCTTAGCAACACAGTGAATAGTGAGTCAGACCAGAGCTAACCTCAGCAACACTGCTACTAATTCTTGACAAATGTGAGTCCATTTTCTTTTACTTCCTGCAATATTGACTAGTAACTAATGGATCTTGGTTTCAACAAATAATTAGAGATGATGATAAAAAGGAAACATGGCCTTAACTAACAACCTTACTGATAGCCATTGCTTCTTTAGGTCACAAATCCAAGTTCAACATTTAGGATCCCCATACCTATACACAATATTTAACATGTCATTGCTACTATGTCCTCCTGAAACTGAGAAGCTTCTGTAAAGCAAAGGACACGATCAACAAGACAAAACAGCAGGAAAACGACAAACTATTATTTGAAACTTTTTGAAATAACTAGGATTTCTAATTAACAACATAATTTGAACATCACAGGCACAGGAAGACTTAAAATGATAATTTTATATTTGTATAAATATATATTTAATTTGCATATTATTTTTTTATGACTTTATTTAATAAAAAGTGATATTCTCCTCCATAATAGTAGTTTTATGAAAGTCTAAGGTAGAATATACATGCCAATCTCTTTCACACTAGATCCAGGAACGCTTAAAAACAAATAATAGCTTTGAGTTAGTATTCACTTTTTATGTTCATACTTAACATTTAAATGTTCATATTTAACATTTACTTTGCATCTGATTTTGTGAAATCTGTTGGGTAATAGTACTTTATTTTTTTCTAGCTCTGTCAAAGAAAAATTTTTATTGTTTTTATTGAGCTATTTATTTTTCTCCACTCTCCTCACTTCCTCCCCCATGCCATTCTACCCTCTCCAATGGTCCCCATGCTCCCAATTTACTCAAGAGATCTTTTCTTTTTCTACTTACCCTGTAGATTAGATCCATATATGTCTCTCTTAGGGTCCTCTTTGTTGTTTAGGTTCTCTGGGGTTGTGAATTACAGGCTGGTTTTTCTTTGCTTTTTGTCTAAAAGTCACTTATGAGTGAGTACATATGATATTTGTCTTTCTGGGTCTGGGTTATCTCACTCAATAGAATGCTTTCTAGATCCATCCTTTTGCCCACAGATTTCAAGATGTCATTAGTTTTACTAGGAATAAGTTATATGAAAATAATTTAATTTGATTTTCTGTATACCTTAGGAACATGGTTTTAAAAGGATACAGCTGGAAAAACAAGCCTAAAACTATAGTGCAATTTTAATAATATATTCTCTATTATAAATTCTAGATAACGTACACAAATCATATATATTTGGAAACTCATAAACATAATTTTGACTTTTTCAGTGTAAGAATCTACAGGAACATAACTTTACATATTATTGGAAAACATGTGATGCTTCAGTGCAATATTTAAGTCCAGTTAAGCAGACTTCATTGCAGAATTTATCACCCTTTAATTCAAAATCCTCTTTTGGGAGTTGGAGAGATGGCTCAGTAATTAAGTATATTTGCTGTCCTTCCAGAGGATCTAGATTTGGTTCCCAGTACTTACATGGTGGCTCATCTATAACTGCACATTTGGGATCCAGCACTCACCTCTAGCATCCATGTTTACCAGGCATGCACTCAGTGCATTTGAATACATGCAGAAAATCAGTCATACACCTAAAATAAAAGTAAATCTTTTTTTTTCCATACATTGTTTTGTTTTATTTTTTCCATTCAAGAACATAATTAAAGATAAAAAAAATTTTTTTTCCTTTCTGCATGTATTAACTTTTTGAGAACCGAGTCTTTTTGAATGCACTCCTTCCTAGGCCAGGAGGGATGGGGGTGAGCCTTGGACTTCCAACAGGGCAGGGCACCATGCCCTCTTTCAAGGAAGAAGGGGGAGGGAGGAGGGGTGGGGGGTAGTGGGAGGGGACCGGGATAAAAGTAAATCTTTAAAAATTCAAAATTAACAACTTTCTTCTTATGATTTTGCAATGTGCAGTGAGTTATAATTATTGATAGGATTCTATTGTACAAGGGAACACCAAGAGTGATGAATTACACATTTGTAATTTATCACTATCTGATAATCAATCTTTCTCTATCTAGCTTTCCTCTTATTATCCCTAGCAACTGGTAAGCCTTTTATTACATTATTCTAAATTTTAAATTATTTTATCTTCCTTCAAATGCATATTTTCCTCAAATTTCTATTAATTAACAAAATGTTCTATGTATTGGGGAACACCTACAAATTGTAGAGTTAGTTGGGGTAATTAAATTATTAGTTACTAACTTATTTTTAATTATTAGAATATTAAAATCTTTTCTTTGATACTTTTGGAATATACCACATCCTACTGCTCACTGTGGCTACAACAGAGTGCGGTGGTTATTATTTTGTTACAGTAGAACATTTCTATAGCTGACACTTATACCTTCTGTTCTTTCCTGGCCTTCCCTCACCTTTGTCCCACTCCCTACCCCTAGCAATCACCTTCTTACTCTGTCTCTATGAGGTGACTTTTAAGATCTCCATGTAAGTGAGGTCATGCAGAGTGCTGTCATTTGTGATGGCATGGATGGGAGTTCTAAATGAAATAATTTAGGTTTACATTTTGTATTTATTGTCAGCTTTCTTGTGATGTCATTAATTGGGTGTAGTTTTTAGTATTCTGAAGAGATATCTTCCATTATGTCATGATTCTCTCTGCTTTTAAACTTATCCTCTTTCCTCATCTTATCGGAAAAGTACTAAACCCCCACAGTCTGTGCTTTTTTTCTCAGGAGGAATTTATGTTCACTTTTTAGTATACCATTTCTTTGAAAGGTTAACCTATTTTTTTTTTAGCAGTCATTATTTCTAATAGACGTTGATGGTTTTGGTCACTTGCTTGTGTCTAATCTTATAAAAGCATCTTCGTTCTCAGAAGCAGGGACTTTCATTCAAACTTAGAAAGGAAAAGAAATCCATCTCTCTGGAAGCCCTTGACACTGAACTCTCAATGCTGAGACTGTGAAGCAGTTATTAGCCTGCTAGTTTCACTCAATTTAGAGTCTAACTGGCTTGCTGCTGATGGTGTCATGACCTCATCATCTCCCTCAATGTTTCTATCCAGTTCTTTTCTTCCAACAATAGTTTCTTATTTGCTGTCCTCTCTCTTTACCACAATCTTTTCATTCTTTAGTTTTTATTCCCGCCCCCTCCTCTCTGATCTCAGATGATAGAAACAAACCTTATCAGTTTGCATTCTCCACCAGATTTAGACTTCTCTCTAAACTCCCTATAGCTTCTTTGCAGGGAACCTGTAGCAGAAGTTTGTTAAATGACTAAGTGGTCAGAAAGCTAAGTGGACTGCCACAACTGTACAGAGAATAAGCCAAGGTTCTGTTCTAGCATATCAAATTGACATAAAGGGCAATACAACTTTGACACATACTAAAAGTCTAAAATGGAAAGCAATAGCCTGGAAAAGAATCCAATAATAAAAATGCCTAACCCTCTTTCATTACCTCGTTCTTCATCACTGTGATTGAGTCCCATTCTCAAGTTATGCTAAGCACTACTTTTACTCTTTAATAATTATTTTCTATGTTTTTGTCCTAGTGGCCTACACTCTCATATCATACTCATACATGTACACACTCATGCACATACAAACATGTGTATACATGATTATTATATCTTTCCAATTTTTCAAAAGTTTGGTACTTTTCCTCTTAGTCCATATTATGGACCTTTACATGATGAAACATGCTACCAGTCACAAATGTTAAAACAAGCAAACAGACTCTACAGAACCTGTATGTGGAATTCTCTATCACACCATCTCTGGGCAACATGCAAAAGCTTGCATTGCTAAAATGTTGATATTTAGTATATTTTGAGGACTTGCTAGGTATAAGGAAATGGGCTAATCTTATTTGGCATGTTGTTGTTCCTCAGAATCAAATGGAAACATGATTGTAGTTCATGTGACTATTTCTGATAATCAGTGGCTAATTCTGAAATGCATCTCCAGTGTTTCAGAGATTTCCCATATGAGCACTGTCTCCTAACAAGAAAAACCAGAAACCCATGTTCCCAATCTCTCTTCCAAATTGAGTATGGATTATCTGATTATTCTCTGCCTTAGAAATCCAAAGAGGGGCAAAGGCAAATGAAAGCACAGATCTTCTTTTACTTTCTCACAGTGGTCTCATTCTCAAAGAAGCAAAATCAGAAGAAGAAGTTCTGATATCCAGTGTCCTGCCTCAGCGATGTGAGCCACAGTGTCTGTGCCAAGTAGCAGAGCTATGAGGTTCTCACCAGAACTGCTCTGAAGTGTATATAGGGATTTGTGGGCTGCTTCCTGTCAGCCCACCAGGTTTTCTGCTTATCTTGACTGGGGAGGCTGTATTGATTATGAAATAGTGCTCTGTCTGTTACCTAGATTCAGAACTATATTAAAAGAATACAGATATTATAGGGAACATATCCCAGTATGCTACACTGTGCTTGCTGCTTACTTTTTATATCAAATTTCTCATCCTGATACCAAGACTAAATTCTTACCACCTGTCTGAATATAAAAGGACCTGAAAAGTCACTTTTTGAAAACATTTTATACAAATGAAGCTGTGCATACATATATGTGTGCTTACATATGTGTGTATACATGTGTGTGCTAATGTATGCATGTGGGTGCATGCATGTGTACATATGCATATAGGTATGTATGCATCCATATGTAAAGACATGTCTGCAGATCCAGGAAGCAGTGGCTTAAAGGCTATGGAGCTAAATGTTACAGGGATTGAAGAATCATATGTTGGCATCAACCAGAAACTACAGATAGTGGCTTCAAACTATGTATAAATACATTTACATTTTATCTATAGAAAAGAATGACAAAAGAATCACGTAAAGTATGTATTTTTTTATTTTTCCATTCAAAAATTTACACTTCCTCCCCTTCTCCCAGTCCTCTCCAGCTCCCCCACTACCCCTTCTCCCTCCCCCTGCATCATTAAGAGAGGGCAAGGTACCCTGCCCTGTGGGGAAGTCCAAGGCCCTCCCCCTCCATCCTGGCCTAGGAAGGTGTGCATCCATATAGACTAGGATCCCAAAAAGCCAATACATGCAGAAGAGATAGGTCCTAGTGTCATATCGATGGCTTCTCAGTCTGCCCCCATTGGCAGCCACATTCAGAGAGTCCAGTTTGATCACATGCTTTTTCAGTCCCAGTCCAGCTGGACTTGGTGAGCTCCCATTAGAACATGCACACTGTCTCAGTGGGTGGACCAGCCCCTCGCGGTCCTGACTTCCTTGCTCATCTTCTCCCTCCTTTTGCTCTTCAACTGGACCTTGGGAGCTCAGTCCATTGCTCTGATATGGATGTGGGTCTCTGTCTTTATCTCCATCCATCAGACGATATTTCTATGGTGATAATCAAGATATTCATCATGTGACTATGGGACAAGGCTAGTTCAGGCACCCTCTCCTCTGCTGCCCAAGTACCTAGCTGGGCACATCCCCGTGGACACCTGGGATCCCCTCTAGAGCCGAGTCTCTTGCAATCCCTAAAATGACTCCCTTAATGTAGATATCTTAGTCTCTGCTCCAATATCTGCCCTTCCTCCATCTCCACCCTCCCACTCCTCCAAGCTCTCTCCAGTCCTTCCCTTCTCCCTTCTCCTTCCCTCTCTCCCTTCCTCCACCCTCACCCCCAGCCGTACCCCCACCCTTAGGCTCCCAACTTTTGCCTGGCGATCTTGTTTGCTTCCAATTTTCAGGAGGATCTATATATGTTTTTCTTTGTGTTCACCTTGCTATTTGGCTTCTCTAGGCTTATGAGCTATGGGCTTAATAGTCTTTGTTTATGGCTAGAGTCCACTAATGAGTGAGTACATACCATAATCATCTTTTTGGGTTTGGGTTATCTCACTAAGGATAGTGTTTTCTATTTCCATCCATTTGCATGCAAAATTCAAGATGTCATTGTTTTCTTTACCGCTGAGTAGTAGTACTCTAATGTGTATATATTTCTTACTTTCTTTATCCATTCTTCCATTGAGGGGCACCTAGGTTGTTTCCAGGTTCTGGCTATAATTACAAATAATGCTGCTATGTACATGGTTGAACAAATGCTTTTGTAGTATGATTGGACTTCTCTTGGTATATTCCCAAGAGTGGTATTGCTGGATTCTGAGGCAGGTTGATTCCCAATTTCCTGAGAAACCACCATACTGATTTCCAAAGTGTTTGCACAAGTTTGCTTTCCCACCAGCAATGGATGAGAGTTCCCCTTACTCCACATCCTCTCCAGCATAGGCTATCATTGGTGTTTTTGATTTTAGCCATTCTGAAAGGTGTAAGATGGTATCTCAAAGTTGTTTTGATTTGCATTTCCCTGATTGCTAAGGAAGTTGAACATGACCTTAAGTATCTTTTGGCTATTTGAACTTCTTCTATTGAGAATTCTCTGTTCAGATCATTACCCCATTTTTTAATTGGGTTATTTAGAATTTTAATGTCTAGTTTCTTGAGTTCTTTGCATATTTGGAGATCAGACCTTTGTTTGATGTGGGGTTGGTGAAGATTCAGTAGGATGCCTTTTTGTCTTAATGACTGTGTCCTTTGCTTTACAGAAGCTTCTCAGTTTCAGGAGGTCCCATTTATTCATTGTTGCTCTTATTAGACACTGTGCCCCTGGGGTTTTACATAGGAAAGTGGTCTCCTGTGCCCATGTATTGCAGGCTACTTCCCACTTTCTCTTCTATCAGGTTCAGTGTGGTCAGATTTATATTGAGGTCTTTAATCCATTTGTGCATGGTGATAGATAAGGGTCTATTTTCATTCTCCTA
Source organism: Ondatra zibethicus (assembly GCA_004026605.1). Lineage (NCBI taxonomy): Eukaryota > Metazoa > Chordata > Mammalia > Rodentia > Cricetidae > Ondatra > Ondatra zibethicus. The sequence continues at coordinate 22,513 of PVIU01024140.1, forward strand.
CAGGTTGACATCCAGTTATGCCAGCACCATTTGTTAAAGATGCTTTCGTTCTTCCATTGTATACTTTTAGCTTCTTTGTCAAATATGAGGTGTTCATAGGTTTGTGGATTAATATCCGGGTCTTTGATTCAGTTCCATTGGTCAACGTCTCTGTTTTTATGCCAATACCCAGCTGTTTTCATTACTGTCGCTCTGTAATAGAGTTTGAAGTCAGGGATGGTAATGCCTCCTGCAGTTCCTTTATTGTATAGGATTGTTTTGGCAATACTGGGCTTTTTGTTTTTCCATATAAAGTTAGTTATTATAAGTACTTATAATAATCTGTTCTATTCCTGCAGAAAAGTTAATTTTCTAAAAAAAAAATCTATATTTGCTCTGTGTATGTGTCAGAGCACATGGGAGTATATACCAGGTAAGAACTAGTGTTCACAGGTAAACCTACCCAATGAATGCTTATCTGTTGGGGAGCCCCACTAGGCACGGCTTAGATAACTAGCTTTAGATAACTGTTTTGCTATGTATGTAATTTTTCTCAAGAGTCATTTCATTCTCGAAGAATAGCTTTGGATGTTTTTTCACTGCTTGTTTGTTTATCTCATAAAAAATATTCCATAGTACTTGGCACACATTTATCTGTGGATGGCGAGGAAGATGACTTCTCATTAATTTGTATAATTTAAATATATAGAAAATATACTAGCACATGCTTCATAACTAGATTTATTGTTCCATAAGGCTCTAAGACACTTAAAGCCTGCTCTTTTCCTTTAAGTGTTAACTCAGACTAATACTTTTTTCTGTTTCATATTTTTATAATAGTTTCTACTCAGTAACAAAAACTGCACACAATTAGCTAATTTTTATGCCAGAGCAAGTTCTAGCTATACTAAAGGTTGTTTTTTGTTTGTTTGTATTTTGTAATTGAATCTTAAGTTAAAAACTTTACAGTTATGCACATAGTCAGAGTCACAGGTGTCTAACCAATGTTATTAACACAAAGCAGCCAAAAATCATGGCTATTCCTCACTTGCCAAGTGTAGTGGATGATGTGGGATTCCCCTCCTTTTGCTATAAATATGTTTTAATACCATTGGTTATTAAGGAAGCTGTTTTGGCCAATGGCTTAGCAGAGCAAAACCATGTGAGAAATCTGAACAGACACATAGAAAGAGAGTAGGCAGAGTCAAGGAGATGCCATGTAGCTGCCTAAAGAGACAGATGACAGAACTTTACCTGGCAAGCTACAGCCTTTTGGTAAAACACAGATTAATAGAAATGAATTAATTTAAGATGTAAGAGTTCATTAATAAAAATACTAAGCTAATAAGCCAATCTGTGTTTTAATTAATAGTTTCTGTGTGATTATTTTGGATCTGGGTGGCCGGGAAATGAACGAACAGTCTCTGACTACAAAAAGTTGATGATAGACCTGTTCCTCTCAGCTTGTCTCATCAGGAACTATGCCCCCATCCTCTGGTCACAATCTTACTCCTAAAATCTTGAAACTTTGTGTTGCCATTGTAAAGAACTCTGTCCTTATTGTTTACCTAAAGGAATGTGTCTTTGACCCATGAGATGTAACTCTTGTGCTTTTTTTTATTATTGTTTCAGCCTTTTATAAAAAAAAATAGTGTATTTAGACTAAAGGAACAAAGCAAAGAGAATTGAAACAAAGGAAAACCAGAAGTTACTGAGATAAAATTAGAGTCAGCAGAACAAAGAACATGACTGGAACAGAACTTGTGTGAGTTCATTCTGTAACTCCTCAGATAAGAAATTTTCTAAGTTCCTTTGCTAAGCTAGAGCTTCTGACCTGCACCCTGGGAGATAGTTTTGTGAGCTGGACTCACAAGCTATCAACATGTACGTATCTCATAAATGTCTTTGTTTACCTCATTGTTTTACTTACTAATGAATTTGCTAAAAACAAATATCAATATGTGGAAAATTGTCAATAAACCTAATATGAGACCCAGTCTAACAATGAGTTCATTGTTCAGTAGCAATGAACTAATTTAACTCTCCTAAATCGTATTCTTTTTCTAAGGATATTGCAGGTACCATTAGTTCACAAATTGGTTAGGTTCGGGAAGTTAAAGAATTTCACCACCAAATCAGAGATAGGTAACTACTCAGACAAGCCTCAGTTGAACTATTTTGACTACTTTTTATAAACTGATATTTTGGAATGCTTAGGAACAGACTTCTGAAAGAAGAGACAAGATTTTGTAGAATGAATCATTAAACAGTGATTCAGGCCCAGTAAAGTGTAAGCCAATCCTGCATGTATCTCAACCGCAGCCATGATTTAGTGGGTTATCTGCCACTACTATGGATTTCTGGGCTATCTCGGGTGGTTTATAGATAAATGCATCTTCTATTCTTTCTTGTCAGTCACTGGTGTGAGCTCCAGTGGCAGAGTATTTTCCTTGATAGAGTTGCTATCTCAGGCTAATGCAAACCCAGTAGTGAGCAAAGCTTATGCTTTTTATGTTATTTATGTGACTTTTCCTAATGGGCAATGTCAACATCACTTACAGGAACATGGGCAACTTGAGAGTCTCTGCACTTAGAAAGGAAAAATCTTTCACCCCAGCAAATGCCCCTGTCTACATATCCTAAGGAACGAGTATGACTCCCAGCAAGCATTAAATACCTATAACTTTGGAGACAGGGGGAGATACGAGGAGCTTATGAATCTTTTCTATTAATAATTATTAACTCTCTGTAAAAACATGGAAAAAGGAATGGCCTGTGAGCCCCTCACACCCCTGTAAACTAACTGGTCCATCTTGGGCAGTTATCATTCAGGTAGTTACATTGATGATAATTTTAGGGCACAATGATCATGTAAAGCTCAGAGCTCAGCAATCTATGACATTCTTCCCCTTCCTCTGCCTCTTATAATCTTTCCAGCCTCTCTTGCATGATGTTCTTTGAGACTTAGCATGGGCGGAATGGCTGGCATATTTAGGACGTAAAATTCATTAGTCTAATATAATCTATGCTTTGGGTAAGGTGGGTTTTAGTCTAGAGAGACTATCCCTAAGCAAGCATTAACTACCTATAAATCTAGAGGGGGGACAAGGCCTCATTCATCTCTCTCACCTATTAAGTATTAATTTTCTATAAATCCCTGGGAACTGGCATGGCCTGGAGAGCTCCCTTCTCCACCATTATGGAAAATTAATGAACCTAATCTTGTCAGGCCTCTTTCAGGTAATCTAAGCTGTTAACAGTATTATACAAGAAAGTGTACACCAAACAAGTTTGCATGCTCGTATTTCTTTGAAATACTTAAAGAACATCATTTTTAAAAATCTTAAAATCTCATTTTAAAGGGGAATATTATATGATAATATGGACAATTCACTTATGAATGGGTTTTTCTTAAGCAGGGACGTGAAATGAGTGAGCATGAAGGAACTCTTTGTGAATTCTACAGCATTGTTTGTAATAGGCAGAACCTGGAAACAACCTAGGTGCCCCTCAATGGAAGAATGGATCAAAAAAGTGTGGATTATATACTCATTAGAATACTACTCAGCGGTAAAAAACAAGGACATCTTGAAGTTTGCATGCAAATGGATGGAAATAGAAAACGCTATCCTGAGTGAGGTAACCCAAACCCAGAAAGATGA
>PVIU01024141.1:0-26035 GCA_004026605.1 Ondatra zibethicus
AAAAAAATCTCTGAAAATCAAAAAGGTAAATGCTCAGATCAAGATGTTAAGGTGGCAATGTAACCACAGTGAAATAGAGGGCAATAAATGGCAGAAGAAATGTAAAAGGAAGCACCCAATGGAGACTGGCAAAGCACAAAACCCAATGGTCAAAGAAAGAAACTGGAAACACTTCATAAAGCAGATAATGAGAGGAATTAATTGCAAAGACTACGGCAGAGATGACTAATATTACGATGTGGATAAACATCATGATTACAGGCTGCTCCGAAATTAAAAAGTAAATTATTTTGAACAACTACAAAAAGTAAGCTTGAACATGTAAATGTTAAGATTACTAGGTTCCTAAAATCTCAAAACCTACCTAAGGCGATACAAGGGGGAGTAAGAAACATGACTAGAAAGAAGAAAATGACATCATTAGATGATATAATCTTATGGGACCACTCTCAATGACAGTGAAATTTGCCATTAACCAAACATTTTACCCATCACATGCTGGTTAGCAAACTGAATATACCATTGTACAGAAAGGATACCATGTCCAAGACTATTAGGGTTTTTTTATTTTTTTCTTGGAATGTAAAATTGGTTTAATATATTTTTAAAAGTCAGTGGATTTTACAAACTAGCAAAGGAGAAATAATATGAGGTCATCTCAACACACAGAAAAAGCTTATGCTAGAATTAAATTCCTATTTATAAGCAAAGGTCTTTACCAAACTCTAAATAGAAGGAACTCTTAATTTTGTAAAGGACATCCACAAATTACTCATAGACATCACACTTTGTGGGGAAAGCTAAAGTTCTTGGCTTTGGGGAATGGTATAGTGTTGCTGAGAGTCATTACTTCTTTTCAAAATGGTCTTGAAGAGACAGGTGATACATTAAGACAAGAAAAAGCAGCAAGAATTGAGGAGGACCTGCAACAATCACAGTATTTCAAAAGGTGGGATTGTATGCACAATAATCCTTGGCATCCATGGATAAGTGATTTGAGTTTTAATTCAGTTTACCATGATTGCTGTTTAAGACATAAATTTAATAAACGCACATTGTATTTGAATATACTACACACATTGTGGGACAGAAATAAACCTTCAATGTGTTAGCACTGAATTAGTTTTAATTTTGACTCCTTTGCCCACATGATCTTTCTTCCCTCTCTTACTGGACTCCTGGAGCTTGGTTCAGTACTTAGCTGTGGATCTCTGCATCTGCTTCAATCAGTTACTGGATGAAGGTTCTGTAATGACAATTAGGGTGATCATCAATCTGATTACAGAGGAAGGTCAGTTCAGGTGCCCTCTTCACTATTGCTAGGAGCCTTAGCCAGGGTCATCCTTGTGGCTTCCTGGGAGTTTCCCAAGCACCAGATTTCTTTCTAACCCCATAATGACTGCCTCAATTAAGATATCTTTTTTCTTGCTTTCCCTCTCTGTCCTTCCCCAAACTCAATCATCCCATTCCTTTATGTTCACCTCCCTGCTCCTCGTAGCCTCTTTCCGCCTCCCAATTTACCTAGGAGATCTTAGAAGTGATTTTTGTTTGTCACCATCAGTAGTTAACAGAATTCTATTTTGTTTCCTCTGAGAGCTCTCTCCTTAAGTGTATGCAGCTTCTTGCAAGCAGCATCTCTTTCCAAATCCTCCTGTGGTGAACCCAAATGTTGTTTATCAGGCAGGCAACATTCAGCCCACTAATGCACTTCCTTGCCAATCTTGTTCTCATGCTAAGCCCCAGCCCCCTCTGCTTAGCCACACACGCACTTTAGACTCAATTTGCGTCATGGAGAGCTGTAGGCAGATGTAGGTGGTACCCCACAGATGCAAACTTTTTATTTTTATTTTTGATGTTTTCCTTTGTCATTTGGACATGACAGTAGAAAAGCAATCATCCACTAGTTAGAAAGGGTTCAAGCTGAGAGTTGCCTGTTCTGGCTACCCACATCAACAATTTTTGTTTGATTTTGGGAAAAAGAAAAGCCTAGGAATGTCGCATTCTACCACCTCTATCACCAATATCTGCCCTTTCTTTTGCTATTCTGGTCTCCTTAATTTCCTACACATCCATACCAACCCAAAGGAGCAACAAAGCAAGATATGCAGGAGTAGACTTTGGTCTGAGGACATTCGTCTATTATGCTCTTAATAGTTAAAAAGGTGGTTGATGTTATTATTCTTCAACTTTGAAATATTTTAAAAGTAATTTCCAGGACTCAGCAGACATAAGCATGTTTCAACTGCCTAACAATCTGCTCCAGGTTCAGTAGACATGAGAACATGAGAAAAGAAAATGAGATGACAATAATAATAATAATTTCTTAGAAATACCAAGCAAAAGTCTACTTTGTGATGCTGTGCAGATGAGCAGGGCTCTTCTTGAATGGGTTGTCAAAGAATGCCGTGGTTAGATACATCCGCAGCTGGACAAATACAAAACCCCTCAAATATGCCATCTATTTTATTCCTTAAGAACTTTCCCAAATTATTGGATCACTAAATAATTCCAAGAGTACTTAGTGATCGTCTCTGTGGTGGTATTTTTTTTAAAGGCATTTCATATACTAGTTCAAACAAAACATTTTTAAAAGATGTGACTTGCTATTTGTAAGCAGATCAGTTCAGGAATCAAAACTGTGACATCTGAGGATGATCTAAACTTGGCAGAATTGTGTCTGGGAAAGGAACTGTGGATTTTGGAAGTTTTGGAAGGCATGTGGTTTGTGAAGAAAGATTTTTACCATGTGGTTCAGTCACTTGAGTTAAAATCCTCCCACCTCTTGTAAACAATGTACATTTGGTTTCTACCTGTTTTCAGGGTAAATATTCTTTTAGCCTTAGCCGTGCTGTTCTAGCTTTTGTTCAAAACGTTAAATTTAGATGGTCTTTTCATGTATTCAGCAGAATCATTTTATTAAATCAAGAGGGCTATTTTCAAGACGGAGGAAAAATTCACAGTTAGCAATCAAGTGTAGTGTTCCAATTGACCCTGGTTAAGCAGTGGGTAGGTGAGGGTGGCTTCTTCTCTTGGATCCTGACTTTTAGCTGTGATAGGCCAGCACCACAGGAGCATTGCCAAGATAGGGGCCTCCGTAATGTCCGGTTTTAGAATGCCAAGTTAAGACTTAAGTATCTGTTTGCTAACCCAGTCATCTCCTGACGCACTGTGGCTTTCTTACACTTCTTTCTTCTCATTGCTCCATCCTTACAACTATATCAAGCATGGAATATTGATAGTTACAAAATGTGCCAGAATGCAACAGCACATGATTTTCGACACTATTTTAAGCACGAACCTGTTTATGTAGCACAATCCATCATGAATTATTCCTCAGGACATAAATTATAGAACCGTCAGTGATCTGCTGTGAATTCACGCAAGTTTGGAATTCATAAAGTTTGTAGGCAAATGGTATCTGTGAGTTGCCAAATACACATGATTTTGCTTCGGGGTTAGGTTTAGGCTGGTGGTAGACTCTGCTTGGAGCCTGCTCACAATCCGTGACAGTACACTGAAATCTGCCTGGCCTTTGTTACTTTTAGACCCAGGGGAAATACCCCAGCATAGCTATTTATGTTCAAGACCTCCCCACAGAAGATAGCTCTCTTGGGATATAATTCATGGACGTTCATCAAGCTCAGCTCCCGTGAGTGATTTGTGGTTACAACGACTGCTGGTCCAGATAGCCAGATGTCACATTTTAACTCTCCTTAATACACTGGTCTCTGACACTCCACATGGGTCACCACCATCAAAGTTTCCCAAGCAGGGTGTTGATTTAAGTCTCTTGGTTTACCTGTGTTTTCCTTCTCTCCAAGATACAACGACACTGGGAAATATTATAGATTCCAAATGCCACTTCTCTCACTTCCATTTGTTCAAGATAGTCAAAATGTAAGCAAATTTTCAGTTGGAAAGTTACCTGTCTATCGGGGGGGGGTTGCTCTCTCTCTCTCTCTCTCCAGGTTGGAAAAAGGACATGAATAGCACATCACTTCCTCTTTGAAAATTCACTTTAAAGTCCTATACCAATTCCTTCTTACTCTTCTAAAGGCAGGAAGTGGGCCAGGAGGAAGATGAAAGTCAATATCTTCTGTTACTTCTTGAGCTGAGTGTAGGTGTAGCTAGTATGTATTTCCCCATGAGATAAATACATTTATTGCTGCTGACTACTGTCACTATTGGAGTTTTAGTAGAATTTCCTGAAACAATGGAGAGTGTCTTTGTTGGCTTCTCTTATCAATTTGAGGTATCTGAGGAAATGTTAACGGGGGATTGACTTGGTCAGATTGGCCTATGGCATGTTTGTGGGGGCTTTTCCTTGATGGTTAGTTAATAGAGGAGGAGTAAGCCCACCTTGAGTGGTACCATCTCCAGATAACAGATCCTGAGCTGGATAACAAAGCCAGAGAGAGAGTCAACCAGTTGACAGTGTTGGCACTTGGTTTCTGCTCCATATTCCTGTCCTGCTGGGGCTCCTCACCTGACTTCTGTCAAAGATGGACTGTAACCTCTTGAATAAAATAAATCTTTTTCGTCATAAATTGATTTTGGTCATGTTTTTTATCATAGCAATTAGAAAGCAAAAAAAAAGGACCCATCATCATACCTCTTCATTATTTTATTGAAGGTTATTGAAAAATATGGTTGCTGATTTTGAAAAATTAAACATTCTTATTATGTAATCAATCATTTTCTATTTGTGTGGTTCTGATAAGGTTTCTTTCTCCTTCTCTTCCTCTCCTGGTTCTTAGGTTTATGATTACATTTCTCCACATTTAATATTACAATATGTTTAAATGTATACATATACATACATACATACATACATACATACATACACACACACACATATATATATATATACACACACACATATGGTCCCCAAATATTTGTTTTCCTTTTTGTCTGCTCTCATGTCCTTGTATTTTTCCAGGAGATAGCTTTTCCTACTGATAAAAATATCCACCTGGAGCTGAACTTGGCCTGGGGATAGGGTGTTTACTTTCCATAAAGTAAGAAGATTGTGGCTTCGTGGGCTTCTATGATTAGAATTGCATTTGCTTTGATTCCACCTTGGGCTTCCCCCATCCCCAAGCCGGTGCTGTAATAAGGAACTTCTAACAGGGGAACACATGGGGTAAAACCCACACTAGTGTACAAGCCAGATCCCCTGGCACAGCTGAAGCTCGACTATTAGGAGAAATAAAGTCAGGAGTCTTTGATCCAGAAAACTCAGCTCAGTAGACATGAAAAGGGAAAAAAGGTCGGGACTCAGTTAGTGGAAGTTTGTAATAAATGCCGTAAGTCCTGCTGGATATTGAAGATGTGCTTTAAGGGTTTGTGGTAAATGTGTATATTTGATTTGGTTGGGTTTGGGAGGATACAATGATACATTTCTTATATTTAAATGTTATTTTTGGTAGGAATTCAAGATGCGTTTGAAGCTACTTGAATTTCTCCAGGGTTAGTGGGCTACATAACAAGCTTATGGCAACTTCTTACTTCTTATTTATGGTAATGGAAGCCAAATTATTTAAACATGATACACTCTGGGAAATTAATGATAATATATACAGTATGGTGAACCTCCATGTGTCTAGAAAGCAGATTTTAGTTCATGTTCTAAAACCAAATTGTGAGTCAGGGAGTAAATGAAAAAGCTCTGTAAATGATAAATGGCGGTGCACAGTTTACTCCAAAGAGGTTGATGTGCTCTCAAAACCTGAAGCAGGCAGCTATGTGCAGAAGAGTGAGCAGGGAAGAATCAGCAGCAATAGACAGGAGTGGGAAATAACAGCTGAATAACAGGAAAGAAAGCTCTCCTTATACAGAAATGAAATGCATTAGAATTTATGCTCTAAAAAGGACTCACTGTGCAAATTCCTGGGTAATTAAGAACAGTTTAGTAATTAACAATAAAAACAATAAATGAAATAAAATTTTAAAACAATAAAATTAGTTTTTTAAATTTTTTTATAGAAAGTTACATTATTATGAAAGGCTAAATAATTTTCTTTATATGACAGTTTTAAGGAAGTTACATTAGGTGTGTGGAAAATAATTAAAACTAGACAGTTAATTTTCCTGATTATGCTAAACATATTAAATTTCTGTCAGTTTGCGTAATTCTTGAAGCTGTGGCTACCAATCACCAGTGAGAAAAAGCCATTGACTTGAGCTTTTCTGCCCCACCCTTTTTATCTATTTTTATTAATAATTTTAAAATTTCACCTTTTCCCTTTCCTCCCTTTAATCTTCTTGTCTATGTACTCTTCTTATATTCTCATGCTGTTCTCTATCAAACTCATGTATCTTTTTCATTGTTGTGATATATATATATCACAATATATACATTCATTTTATATATATATAACAAAATATATGAATACAACCTGCTCAGTCTATATAATGTCACTTGTCTTATAGGATTTCAGCAGTGACCACTTAGTGTTGGATAGCCAGTTGTCAGCTTTTGATTGTGGAAGACCATTTCTGCCACTCTGAGCGTTCTTGAGTTGCCAGTGTATTTTTGTCTAGAGCGGGGACAGCTGGATTTCCCTCTGCCATGTCAGCATATATGTTGGGCTCCTTCTTGTTCAGGTCTTGTTTTGGTAGCTCTGTTGATGAAACATCATCACCATAGCTTCAGTGTCATTTCTAGGAGACACAGGTTCACAGATGACTTCCAACTCCTCTGGCTCTTACTGCCTTTCAGGACCCTTCCCCCCTGCCCCTTCTTCAAATGTACCCTGAGCCATGGGTACAGGCTCAGAGCAGACGTGTATTGGTTGGGTCTGGATACCACATGATCACATCTCTGCATTTTTATCAGTTGTGGTTTTCTTTTATTGTCTACATCGATTGCAAAAAGAAGTTCCTTTGAGGAAGGGTGAGAGCTACTTTTACCTGTGAGTATAAGGGTGAGTATGTTTTTATTCATCTTTATTGAGCTCTACATTTTTCTCTGCTGCCCTCTCTGCCTCTCCCCTCCCCTTCAACCCTCTCCCAATGTCCCCACGCTCCCAATTTACTCAGGAGATCTTCTCTTTTTCTATTACCCATGTAGATTAGATCTATGTATGTCTGTCTTAGGGTCCTCATTTATTGTCTAGGTTCTCTGGGATTGCGATTTATGAACTGGTTTTCTTTGCTTTATGTTTAAAGACCACCTATGAGTGAGTATATGTGATAATTGTCTTTCTGGGTCTGTGTTACCTCACTCAAAATGATGTTTTCTATTTCCATCCATTTGCCTGCAAAATTCAAGATGTTGTTATTTTTTTCTGCTGTGTAAGTACTCCATTGTGCAAATGTACCACATTTTCATTATCCATTCTTCAGTCAAAGGGCATTTAGTATTTAGAGTGCAGTTAGAAGTGATGCAGGTTTAGTAATCTGAAGACTGTAGGCTCTCCTCCAAGACCCATGACCTCACTAGCTCCATGTGGTTGTCTAGACTTCCATTACTGGAATTGATTTTCATTTTGTTGAGCAGACCTTAAGTCCAGCTAGAGAGCTCTTGGTCACCACTAAAATATAAATACCTAAATATAAAGACACTATTGTCTCTTTGAGTTAATAACATGCTACGTTGGTCATTGTTGAAGTTCATGATGGCATTGGACTAGTTGCTTGCATGACATCTGCCCCATTGTTTCTTATGAATATGAACACTGACAGAATGGCTGAATTTGGAGTGGTTGTCAAGGAAAGGGTGATGTATGGGGTGTTTTGTCATTGGCAGTCTTGAATCAAATTTAGAAACTTTTAGGATCAGATGTTTCACCAACAGTCACCTAGTGGCCTTGAGGGAATCTTATGCCAAACATCTTTGTTATTTTTACCCACTGTCAAGGTAAGTGAAGTGAAAGTCACTCAGTGGCTATTTTAGAGAAAGGCAATGGAACAAGAAAGAGTTAGCCTTGGGATTATGTTTTGGCTAGATGAGAAGCTTTGGGGGGGTCTCTTGGTTAATTGCTGGTGCTGCTTGGGTTCTGTTTGTTACTCCAAGAGGCTCTTGTCTTCTAAGAGAGTGCAAAGAGAGAGTTGGGGGAGAAAAGCATTTTATCTGCTTTTCTATTTGGTTGCAAGGGAATTCAAAGTTAACTCTGGGGTTCAAATATTGCAGTGAGCTTCTGCAAGGTTGCTTCTTTCTTCACTCTTATTGTGACTTTTAAGAGTGATTATATTCACACTCTCCCATCATCCTCCTTTATTCTTCTCCCACCCTTGATGACTCTAGTATCCCCAGCAGTTCCTCTCCTGCCACTGGAATGGAAAAGCTAGGAAGACATCCAAAATAAAAAAGAAATAGAGAAAGCGAACTTAAAGCAACCCATATGTACTTCACTCAGGCTGTGGGTATTTAATACTCATATTGTTCAGGGTCATAATATTCAACTAATTCAGTGCATATGGCTAGGGCAGTGCTCCACTGAAGTGTACAACTCATCTCTGATAGAGCAGAGCAATGAAGATTGGCCAAATTTAATGGCTTTGGGCGTGATTTTTCTGTGAAATATGATCACGGAATAGCTTTTTTCTTCTCTCCCTTTCCACTAGCTTCCTTCCTTCCTATTTTGCCTTGTCCCATGTACAACTTCTTTTCTTGGGGGAGTGCTATGTAATTTTAGCATTTGGTTTCTGAGAAATTTCAGGATTGCAATTATGGTGTGCCTTGCTTTTAATATTGTAGGGACTGGATGCAAGATAGACTGCTATTGAGAAGACAATTCATGCTATCAAAATTTTTGTAAGAATTTGAACACTATTGATACAATTTCTGAAATGATTTTTCAAGGAAATAATTTCAGTGAATTCTTAAGTGGTATAGAATTTCTCTACTATGATTTTCTTCTTCCCTTTTACAATTTAAAATTGTGTTTGTTTCTTTGTTTGTGTGTGTGTGTGTGTGTGTGTGTGAGTGAGTGTGTGCTTGTGTGCATGCTCACTACAGTGCACATGTGGTAATCGTGGGTGACTTCCAGGCATCAGTTAACTCCTTCCATCCTGTGGGCTTAAACAATCAAATTCAGGCATTGGTGACTGACAAGCACCTTTATCTGCTGAGCCACCCCACTGTCCTTCTCCTATGTTCTGAATAAGACAGTGTTTCTCCATTCCACAACTTTAGTTTTAGAGGATTTTCAAACTATTTGTTTTGATTAAGAAATGGAGACTCTATTTCAGGTCCAAAGATATTTGCACAATAAGATTGGGGTATGTTTATAGGAGGTCAGTCTATCATATCACTTTGCTTAGCTTTCCAGCATTCCCTCATGATCCTAGTCCTTACCTTCTGAAAACTAAATTTTCTTTTATTGTCAGCTTTATTTAAAACCTCTCTGTGTTCCAGCAACAATACAGTACAAGTTTTAGTGGAAGATCTAAATAGGCTAAAATATGTAAAACAAGTATCCAAGGCTATTTAGCATTGAACTCTGCTCCTTCAGCCACCATTTACTAGCTCACTCATGCTAGTGTGTACTTGGTTTCCTCTTCTGACAACATGAGATCATCTAAGAAGCATCCATCATGAGACGTACATATGAGTAAGCTCAGGAGTTTGGTTAGAGCAGAGAAGGACAATCACAGCCTGCAAATCCCATGAGAAGCGGAGAAGATGGATGAGGACAGAAAGTTGCTGGGAACACACAGTACTGCTCAGCCTCTAGTTGGGGACCTTTGTAACTTCATGCTCATGCCCTGACTTGGAGGTTTACCTAAACTTCTTTAAAAGTCATTCCCTCATAGATCAAATGAGATAAAACACATCTTCATGAAAATAGGCTAGAGACACCTTCAGTCGTGGATTTCCTGCGCTACTAAGACTCCTTACCTATCCTGAGATTCTGCACGTGCATGAAATTGCACCCTGCAAACCACCATGCTTCTCACAGACTCTTATGCTTTTCCTAGAAAGCACCAAAAATAAACTTTCACAAGTCCTTCAGCAAGCCAAGTCTTGGTGACCCTGAGTCAAAGGGTAAACATAGATTGCTGCAGGAAAGGAGTAATATTTAAATTTCCCCTCATATGATTCATTGAGAATCCAAATTTCCCTTCTGCTCAATTCTTTTGAAAACTTAGTTATGTATTTTTGAAGTCCCTATATTATGTCCCTTGAACTGTCATTCCCTATAAATCAGTAAAGGCATGTGGAAAATCTCCGGCTTGGTTTTATTTTGAAGGAAAATGCTCAGGATCGTCAACATCTAGTTCTCTAAGGGTATCATGACATACCACGAGACCCAGGCTTTCATTCCTCTACAACTAACCACATTCTGTGAGTGTGGAAGCAGAAAGAGTTGTTCACAATGGCATCTTGTGTGACTTGAATCTCCCTTGCATCATGTCTGTTCCATGCTGATGAAGGTGAATGCTTAGGTCTTACTTTGAACTTATACAAGTATATTTTGAAATGTATCCATATTTTTTTCTGACTTTTTTTCCTAAGTGACCAGAGAAAACCTCAAGTTCTTGGAGAAGTTAAATTATATCTTACACATTTAATTTGTATAGGAGTTAACAGATCAGATGGCTAAATTAGCTACAGGCAAATTACTTTCTTCAAAGTCATTTATTTTTTGGGTTTCAGTGCACTGTTCCATTCAAGATATTTACAAATCAAGGTCATACTTTGTTTCAACAAAATTTTGATGGACATGTGATGTGGACTTTCCATTATTTGATGTATCACAGAAACCAGGCAGTAGTACTTTGCCTTCATATAAATTCTCCAATTCCTGGGGGAAGTTCTTATGAAAGTCAGAGGAAACCTCAGAATGTGAATGAAGATAAAAGCAAGACCATAATTTGTAGTGAGATCAAGTTGCAGTGTGTCTCATCTAAGCACTCTGGGTATAAAACAAAGATTGCAAAGAGTTTCAAGTTGCAAGTATACATAAAATATGAATTAAATTAATGAGAGAATTAATTGAGAAGTATTAAGTTTCATAAACTAGTTGGTGTTGCACAACATGAGATAATCAGAGTAATTTTCAAAAATTGTTACATATAGTTTGTCTCACATTACCCTGTGGTAAATTGCTACAATGGTGTATGATATATGTAGCTTATTAACAGTTCCATTAATTGTTATTAGATAGAAGAAGCTATGAAAGCTGGTATGCACAAGAACAAATGTTGAGGCAGATGGCTGAAATTAGTGAAACATGATCAGTTGCTGAACCAGTTTACCTAATTAGCTTTCTACATCAGAGGAGTTAAAATAAATGTGTCCTGTTGTCTTCAAGAAATTGAAACTTAGGAATGATCACATATTTTTTTTTTCAAAAATAACAAGATAGAGGGCAGAGAGCTGTGGGCTGTGATTCATGACCATTAGTTGATTGTGGAGTTGGTGTATGCGGAATGGATCAGAATGCGTGGGAAATCTTCCTGTGAGCGAAGAGCCAACTGTGCTGACATCTTCCTACTGCTTGCAGAGAAGAAGCTGAGGGGGGGAACAACACAAGTTGGCCATTGTCCATGAGATTTCCTTGTGCTACCAAAACATTCTGAGAGGGGCTGAAATGATTTTTTTGCAATAATAATTTTTCTCTTTCATTTTTTTAGTGAGATTCCAGGAAATTCCAAGGTATAAAAAAACTTTCCTGCTCAGGCCTACTTTTGTAACTGTGAATGGGAAGGAGATACTAAAACTTTAAGTGTCCTTAATTGTATCTCATACAATTTGACACTTGTACCCTTTTCATGACATAGTCGTCCATGGTGGAGGTTTCCATAAGAAATGTGGTTGATATGTTGGCAAAATCTAATGATATTTAGGAATTTTTGGTGGACATTTTCAAACTTATGGTGTTCTGTGATCGATGTCTGCTGAGATTTATATAATATTTTGTCTTGAATCTGGAATGTCTCCCATAGGTTCATGTTTTGAGTACTTAGTCCCCAATTGGTAATGTGACTTTGCATGCTATCAGCCTTCAGGAAATGAGGCCTAAGTGGCAGAAGTAGGTTAGCAGAGGCTTTTGAGACCCTGACTCTAGCCTATTCTTTCTGTGTCAGGATATCCACTGTACCATTATGTGCGTAGTTGCTACTAGATGCTCCTCTCTCTACAACTCATTCACACACACACACACACACACACACCTTATTAATATTTTAATTAATTGATTTTAATTAATTAGTATGATACCTGCATGAAAAGGAGTTATGGTAGATGGTTGAAATTAGTGGAATTAATGAAAAATTAAAAATCAGCATATATATTTACCCTAATTAAGAAGATATATGGGGAAATAGGTGCCACATGAACATGACCATGTGAAGCTTTATTAAATACAGTTTATCCAGTACCATTAGATCTGATACAAGAAAGAATCAAAGAGTCATTGACAAGGGAATGATTTAATACAGAAAATGTAGCAATCCTGAATGGACGTTTTTCTAGTACTAGAATTCCAAACCATATGGGAGGAAAAACACACAAGAGAGATAAATCCACAATTTTAGTTGGGGAATTCAGCATTATTCTTTTCATAAATGATGTACATAAATCAAAATATCTGGATGATATATCCAGCCATTTAAACACTGACAGAGGAAATTCCAGTAAACAATTGATGACCACACCCATTTAAGAGCATACAGAGCAAAATTAGTACTGTTAAAACTAGCAGAACAATTTGATGTTGGCTGTCGGTTTGCTGTATATTGTTTTTATTATGTTTAAATATGTTCCTTCTATCCCTGTTCTCTCTAAGACCTTTATCATGAAGGGATGTTGGATTTTGTTGAATGCTTTTTCACATTTAATGAGATGATCATATGGTTTTTTTCTTGCAGTTTATTTATATGGTGGATAACATTGATTGAATTTCATATGTTGAACCATCCCTGCTTCTCTGTGATGATCAAGCCAACTTGATCATGGTGGATGATTTTTTTTTGATGTGTTCATAGATTCACTTTGCTGGTATTTTATTGATATTTTTGCATCTCTGTTCATGTGTGAGACTTGTCTGTAATTCTCTTTCTTGGTTGAGTCTTTGTGTGGTTTCAGTATTAGGGTAACTGAAGCCTCATAAAAAGAGTTTGGCAGTGTCCCTTCTGTTTCTATTATGTGAACACTTTGAGGAGTATAGATATTAGTTCTCTGAAGTTCTGGTAGAATTCTGCACTGAAACCATCTGGCCATGGGCTTTTCTTGGTTGGGAGGCTTTTGGTGACTGCTTCTATTTCCTTGCAGGTTATAGATCTATTTAAATTTTTTTCTGGTCTTGATTTAATTTTGTTGTGTGGTACCTATCCAGAAAATTGTCCATTTCTTTTACATTTTCTAATTTTGTGGAGTACAGTTTTTTGTAGTATGATCTAATTTTCTGGATTTCCTTGGTGTCTGTTGTTATGCCCCCCTTTTCATTTCTGACTTTGTTAAGTTGGATGTTCTCTCTCTGCCTTTTGATTAGTTTGGATAAGGGTTTCTCTATCTTGTTGGTTTTCTCAAAGAACCAGCAATTTGTTTCACTGATTTTTTGTATTGTTTTCTTTGTTTCTATTTTATTGATTTCAACTCTCAATTTGATTATTTCCTGTCATCTGCTCCTCCTGAGTGAGTCTGTTTCTTTGTGTTCTAGAGCTTTCAGGTGTGCTGTTAAGTCACTAATGTGAGATTTCTCCACTTCATGTAGGCACTTAGTGCTATAAGCTTTCCTCTTAGCACTCATTTCATAGTGTCTCATAGGTTTGGGTATGTTGTGCCTTCATTTTTATTGAATTCTAGGAAGTCTTTTATTTCTTTATTTATTCCTTCCTTGACCCAGGGCTGGTTCAGTTGAGCACTGTTCAATTTCCACGAGTCTGTAGTCTTTCTGAGAGTAGAGTTATTGTTAAACTCCAACTTTAAACCATGATTCTTTGTTGTCTGGATTAATATGGATCTTCAATAGAACACCTTCCATTTCTATGAGTCTTTAGACTTTCTCTAATTATTGTTTTTGTTAAATTCTAACTTTAAAACATGTTGATCCAATAAGATACCGGGGATTATTCTATTTTTTGGTATCTGTTGTGGTTTGCTTTGTTACCAAGTATGTGGTCAGTTTTAGAGAAGGTTCCATGAAGTGCTGAAAAGAAGGTAAATTCTTTTGTGTTTGGATGAAATGTTCTGTGGATGTTTGTTAAGTCCATTTGAGTCATGACATCTGTTAGTCCTCTTATTTCTATGTTAAGTTTCTGTCTGGTTGGCCTGTCCATTGTGGAGAGTGGGATGTTGAAGTCTCCTACAATTAATGTGTGGGGTTTGATGTCCTGAAATTGAGAATCTTCTGTAAAGCAAAGGACACAGTCAATAAGACAAAAAGACAGCCTACTAAATGTGAAAAGACCTTCACAAATTCCATGTCAGACATAGGACTGATCTCCAAAATATATAAAGAACTCAAGAAATTAAACATCAAAATTCCAAATAATCCAATTAAAATGGGATACAGAACTAAACAGAGAATTCTCAACAGAAGACTCTAAAGTGGCCAAAAGACACTTAAGGAAATGTTCAATATCCTTAGCCATCAGGGAAATGCAAATCAAAACAAGTCTAAGATACCTTCTTACATCAGTCAGAATAGCTAAGATCAAAAACACCAATGTTGGAGAGGATGTGGAGTAAGGGAATTCCTTCCATTGCTGGTGGGAATACAAACTTTGTACAACCACTCTGGAAATCAATATAGCAGTTTGTCAGAAAATTGGGATTCCACCTAACTCAGACCCAGCAATACCACTCTTGGGCATATACCCAAAGGATGCTCAATCATACTTCAGGGACATCTTTTCAACTATGTTCATAGCAGCATTATTTGTAATAGCCAGAACCTGGAAACAAACGAGATGCCACTCAACCGATTAATGGATAAAAAAATATGGTACATTTACACATTGGAGTACTACTGAGAGAGAGAGAAAGAAAAAAAGACATCTTGAAATTTGCATGCAAATGGATAGAACTAGAAAAAAGCATCCTGAGTGAGGTAACCCAGATCAGAAAGATGAACATGGTATGGACTCACTCATAAGTTAGCTGTAAAGCAAAGGAAAATGAGCCTATAGTCCATGACCCTAGGGTAACAAGGTGAACCCTAAGAAAAACATATATAGAGCCCCCTGGGAAAGGGAAATAGACAAGATCTACTGATAAAATTGGTAGCATGTAGGTGGGGGAGAAGGGAGGGCAGAAGGGGTATAGGAGGGGAGAAGGGGAGGGGGGAGGAGAACTTGAGGCAATGGGATAGTCGAGATGGAGAAGGGACAGAGATGGAAAGCAAGGAAAGAGATATTTTGATTGAGGGAGCCATTATGGGGCTGGCAAGAAACCTGGCACTAGAGAAATTCCCAGGAATCCACAAGGATGACCCCAGATAATAACCTAAGCAATAGTGGAGAGGTTGCCTGAACTGGCCTTGCCCTGAATTCAAATTAATGAATATCTTAAATGTTACCATAGAACCTTCATCCAGAAACTAATAGAAACAAAGGCAGAGACCTGCAGTGGAGCGCTGGACTGAGTGAGCTCCCAGAGTCCAGTTGAAGAGTGGAAGAAGTGAGAATATGAGCAGAGATGTCAAGACCATGATGGGTACACTCACTGAAACAGTCTCCCTGAGCTAATGGGAGCTCACCATCTCCAGCTGGATGGGGAAGGTACCAGCATAGGACCAAACTGGACCCTCTGAATGTGGATGGCAAAGTATGGCTGGGGCAGACTGTGGGGCCACTGGCAGTGGCACCAGGATTTGTCCCTACTGTTTGTACTGGCTTCTTGGAAACCTATTCTCTTTGGAAGGATACCTTGCTCAGCCTAGATATAGTAGGGAGGGTCGTGGACCTTCCCCAAAGCAATGTGACTCCACTCTGTGAAGTGGAATGGGGGCTGTGTGTGGGGGGTAAGTGGAGGGAATTGGAGGAGGGGAGGGAGTGGGAACTGGGATTGATATGTAAAATCACAAAAGAATAAATATTTTAAAAAAACTAGTAGAACAAATGATAAGAATCAAAACTCTTAAAACACATTTTCCTTTTTTTACATTTTTTTCTTTTATTGAAAATCTGTTTTTTTTTCTCATAGAATATATCATAATCATAGCTTCTCCTCCCGCTACTCCTCCAAATTCCTCCTCACCTCCCCTCCTTTCTGGATTCACTCCCTTTATGTTTCTTATTAGAAAAGAACAGTCTTCTAAGAGACAATAACCAAGCATGACAAAATAAAATATTATAAGATGAAGCAAATACTATCAAATGGGAATTGGACATGACAACCCAACATAATGAAAAGAGTCCAAAGAGTAGATACAAGAGGTAGAGACTCAACTGTTTTCACATTCAGGAGTCCCACAAAACCACTAAGCTAATAGCTGGAATATATATGCAGAGAACCTTTACAGACCAATGTAGGCTTTGTGACTGCTGCTTCAGTCTCTGAGCTCACTTAGTTGATTCAGAGGGCCATGTTCTCCTGGTGTCATTTATCCCCTCTGACTCTTACATTTTTTTCTATCTCTTCATCTACTGGATTCCCTGAGCTCTGAGGGATAGGATTTAATGGATACTTCTAATTTAGACTCTCTCTCTGCATAGTGTCTGATTGTGGGTCTCTTCATCTGCTCCCATCTGCTGCTGGAGGAAACAAACCTCTCTGATGATGATTGGATAAGGCACTTATCTATTAGTATAGTGTTTGGTTTCATCCTAGGTCTCTGGGCTATCTAGGTCTCTGGTTCTTAGTTACTCAAGCAGTGTTCAGTTTGGGTTCCTTCCAAATCAAACATTGATTGGCTGCTTCAACAATTTCTTTGCCATTGTTGCACTAGCATTTATGTGGGCAGGAAAGATTGTACGTCAAACGTTTTGTGCCCACATTGCTGTCTATATTTCTCTTTTGGTAGCCTGAAGAGTACCTTCCTTCCCAAAAGAGACTAGAATGTAGGGGTGAGGGCGCCATGTGGGTAGCAGCTCAACTTCTCAGTGTGCGATGAGTTTTTTTGGGAGTTATCTTCAGCAATGGGGCCCTGCAGTCAGTTTGCATAGGGCAACCTTTAGTCTTAGTAACAGACTGGTTTCTTTGGGGATTTCCATAGGACCACCTTGGTCAAAAACTCAGTTGAATGCAACCAAGTCCCACCATTGGAGGCCTCACCCAGCTACAAGAGATAGCCAGCTGAGACTCTGTATCCCCCATTTCTATGACTCATCATTAGGGTCAAATTCTAAAATGTTTCCATTGTATGAGTTTTCCACACATCTCTCAAATGCCCCCCAATTCCAGCCATCTTTCCATACTTTCGCCCTCCAATTCTTCCCCTCTACTTGATCTCCCACTCCCATTCCCATCTACTCCTATTTGGCCTGTAAAATCTATTCTATTCCTCTACTAGGGAGATAACCATGTACTCCCTAGATCTCTTGTCTTTACCTAACCTATCTGGGTTTATGGATTGTAGCTTTGTTATCATTTCCTTAATGGCTAATGTCCCCTTATAAGTAAATATATGCCACACATAACTTTCTGTCTCTGGGTTACCTCACTTAGGATGATTTCCTTCTAGTTCCATTCATTTGCCTGCAAATTTCATGATATCATTTTTTGTAACAGCTGAGTAATACTCCATTGTGTAAATGTACTACATTTTCTTTGTCTGTACTCTTCTGTTGAGGGCCATCTAGGTTGATTCCAGTTTCTGGCTACTATGAATAGAGCTACAATGAACATGATTGAATAAGTGTCCTTGTGGTAGAATGTCCTTTGGGTATATGTGAAAGAGTGGTATAGCTTGGGCTTAAGGTTCCTGATTCCCAACTTTTAGAGGAACTGTTGTATTGATTTCCATGGTGGCTGTACAAGTTTGTACTCCTACCAGCAATTGAGGAGTGTTCTCCCTGCTCCATATCCTAAACAGTAGGAACTGTCATTTGTGCTATTGATATTAGTCATTCTGACAGATATCTTCTTAAATGTCTTTCTTCAAAGACTTGAAGTTTTTATCATAAAGCCTTTCACTTTCTTGGTTAGAGTTACCCCATGATATTCTATATTATTTGAGGATTATGAAAGGTATTGTTTCCCTGATTCCTTTCTCAGATTATTTATTCCCACTGTTTTCATGTGTAATTAAGTTCCCTAGGTTAGAGTTTTCCTTCTGTAGGATGGAATTTGTAGATAGATATTGTTTAAATTTTACTTTATCATGGAATATCTTGTTTTCTTCACGTACGATGATTGAGAGTTTTGCTAGGTATAGTAGTCTGGGTTGGCATCCATAGTCTCTTAGAGTCTGCAAGACATCTGTCCAGGCCCTTCTGGATTTTTAGAGTCTCCACTGAGAAGTCAGATGTAGTTGTAATAGATCTGCCTTTATATGTTATTCGACTTTTTCTCCTTGCAGCTTTTAATAGTCTTTCTTTGTTCTGTACATCTAGCACTTTGATTATTAGGTAGCTAAGGCACTTTCTTTTCTGGTCCAATCTATTAGGTGTTCTGTATGCTTCTTGTACCTTTATAGGCAATGACTTTCTTTAGGTTAGGAAAATTTTATTCTCTGATAGTGTCCTAGATTTCCTGGATGGTCTATGTCAGGAGTCTTTTAAATTTAATGTTTTTTGGCAGATGTATCTATTTTTTCTATTGTATCTTCAACTCCTGAGATTCTCTCTTCCATCTCTTATAATTTGCTGGTGAAGCTTGCCTCCGTAGTTCCTGTTTAAGTTCCTAAATTTTTCATTTCCAGAATTCCCTCAGTTTGTGTTTTCTTTGTTGTGTCTATTTCTTTTTTCCTCCACTCATACTGTGCTCCCTCCCTCTCACTTTCCCAAAGAGAGAGAAGAACGATCGTCAGTGGCAAGAGGCAGCTGTAGAAAAGCAGCACCTAAAGCCGCTTCACACTCAGGAGGGAGCAGTGTGTCTCATTCTTGTCTTGGGTCTCTGGTCGCTGGTGTTCTACACAGTCCGAGAAACTTCCCTAGGAACAAACTATAGAGATGTTCCCTGAAAGGTTAGTCTTTATTGTTTCTATTTCTATTGTCGGTTACTGAAGAGTTCTAACCCTTTCCTTCAACTGTTTGTATTTTAATAGATTTCTTTAAAGGATTAGCTCATTTCCTCTAGTTGTTTGTGTTTTCCTGGATTTCTTTGAGGGATTTATTCATTTTATTGTTAATCTATTTTCCTCTATCTGCTTCATCTTTTCCTCCATTTCTATTCCTCTATCATCTTTATAAAGTTGGTTTTATGGTCTTTTCCTTATACTTCAGCTGTACTGGAATATTCAGAACCTGATGTTTTAGGATACTTGGACTCTAGTGAAGACATAAGGCCCTGACTGTTGGTTGTATTTTTATGCTGGTATCTCAGCATCTGGGGCTGGGTGATTAAAAGTGCTGAGTTTTTGATTTATCTTCATACGGTGGTTATTTTGTTTGTTAGTGTTTTGTTCCCTCTCTGGGTTTTCAGAGATTGTGATACTATTGTGTGTTATCTGTTTTCCTGGCCTGTATAATTGCTGTGTTTATAGGGAATGTCTGCTGGTATTGGAGGCTAGTTCACTGATTAGAGAAGGTCTTTGTTTTCCCTTGGGATGTTCAGTATTGAGACTGATGACGGCAGTAAGATCATTTTTATTTAAATACAGCAATGTGCCAATTATTATCTATATACCAATGGGCAGAACAGTGAGCAAATATGGAACAGTAATTTCTGTTGCCTTTGAGAAAAGAATATTCAGAGGTACTATTGTGAGGTTAAGTAAAAAGAAAACCTCTTCAAGTTATCATATTTGAATAGGAAATATCAATATGAAATTATGGGTCATTATTTGTATTGGTAAATTTGCCAAATACCTTTTTATTTCTGCTGAAAATGTTAAAAAAAAACCATTGTCCAGTTACTGAGTGCCCAAGTTATGGTCAAGAGATATGTTTTTCCATTATTAGAAACCAGGACTTTTGAAGAATTGTCTGATTCTGGGAGTTGGCACAGGAAAAGAACAAGATGAACCTCGGACATTCTAACACACATTACAAAGAAATTTTGTAAATGACTCGAGAGATAACTGAAGAGGCTCTAACTAGCCAAAGAGAACATTTTAAGTTTTAGAAAGGCTAAGAGTTAAGGTGAATTGAAATCCACAGGATGTAAAAAAAATCATTAGTTCATAGAGACTATATTTAGAAATTACTTTCTGATCAAGACAATTTTTTTATTTTACATTTTTAAAATTCTAGGGAAAAAGAAAAAAAATCAAGTCTTATTCTGTCTTTCCTAGTGGAGTTTATCACCAAGGAATCAAAGAGTAGATGAGAGGTAAAATATCCTTATAAGATCCTTATAGCCAATTATCAAGATGGCAGTTGTAAACGTAGAATAACACAAGGTGTAGCTTAAGGGGACAAGTGGGTCTGGAGTGGCTTGAGTTAATAGCTCCTACCATTGCCAAGTAATTGAAGACAAGGAACTATGTACTTCCTGATTGCAGAACATGCCAGCACAAATGGCCTTTCTGCATCAAGTGCCTGCATCCAGAAGATGCAACTATTTCAGATCCTACTGGAGAAATGCTGACTCTGAGAAGTCCCCAGGTCAATGATTAAGGTATTTGATGGCTATTCAGAAAAGAATGGGTGAAGGAGTCATCTGTAGAGTAAGAGGCTGAATCGACATGCCACTTATTTATGTGTCAAAACAAATTATAACATTTAGAAACACATGCTTTCATGTTAAAAATCATTAAAATGCAAAAACCTAAGTTACTATCATGAGAATCAGGATAATTGTTTCCTTGCTGGGAGATGAGCCAGGGTAGAGACACAGAATATAGAAGAGGTTCTGAGGGTTGGGAAATGACTCGTGTTGTGGAATATTATTTTTAAATGTGTTACATTCATTTATGCTGTAGAATATTTGTTCAATGATGCGAAGATGTATTGCATTCTTTTATGCTGCATTTATTTAACTCTGTTAAGCTGTGTTATTTTGTCTTTCTAAAACATCTGATTGGTCTAATGAAGAGCTCAACAGCCAATAGCTAGGTAGGAGAAACGATAGGCAAGGACAACAGGCAGAGAGAATAAATAGGTGGAAAAATGTGGGAAGAAAGATCAAAGATTGAGAAAAGGAGAAGAGGAGGAAATCAGGGACCAGCTACCTAGCTACAAAGCAAGCCATGGAGTAAGAAGTAAAGAAAGGTATATAGAATAGATAAAACCCTAGAGGCAAAAAGTAGTGGGATAGTTTAAGTTAAGAAAGCTGGCTAGAATCAAGCCAATCTAAGGCCGGACATCCACAAGTAATAATAAATCTCTGTGTGATTATTTGGGAGCTGGGTGGTGGGTCTTCCAAAGACCAAAGAGTAGAAAAAAAACCCAGCTGCAACTTATCTTGGTAACATTTGTAAGAAAATTTTTTAACAGTTTGCTAATCTTCTAACCCACTTGTTTTAAGTTTTATATATGTATTTAGTTTTACAAGAAGGTAGAAAACCAATATAGAAAGGGTGAGCAATATTAATGGCATGACAGGATACAATGAAATATTAAAATGAATATGATGAGGCAATTATATTGAGCAGTAAATTTTAAAGTTTTTTTGTATTCACTCAACAGAAACATTTACTGTGTGCCCATCAAGCAGCTGGGCTATACCAGGTGCTTCAGCTCTTGGGGAATTTAGAAGATACACCAGTTATTTTTATCAGCTGACATTGCAACAAGATAAACAGACTCCCATAAAATCTTCCTACATAGAATGGAATTCAGAGAGTTGATTTTGCAAGTTAACAGAGGGAAAGAAACTAAAGAGGAAGTTAAGAGGGGGCAGGGTTAAGAAGTTGTTGGTGTCCCAGGGGCAGGAAAGGAAGAAAAGGTTCCATCCTCACACATTCATAAACTGGAAGTAAGAGTGTGGGTCTATGTCCTGATGAGGACAGAGACAAACCAAAAGCAGGAAAAGATTTTCTTTAGGAACAAATGGGAGAAGGAAAGAGCCCCGGCTTTTCTTGTCACTTGTTCTCAGAAATATTATTCTAGAATTTAATACCAAACCTCCAGTTCTATTTTACTTGTCATTTTTATAGGTATGAAGACCGGCCACTTTGTTATGATAAAATCTTCAGTAACAGCTTATAATTTTCGATATGGACATGAAAATGTATGATCACATACTAAAACTGGGCATGAGAAGATAGCTTTTAGAGGTTTTGGTTGTGTGCCCATTTGAAGGCATGAGTGAACAGTTTGCCAGATTAGTGACCCAATATTTCTGTTCTTAACTGATAAAAGAACACAATGGGCCCACAGCATTTTAATTTGGTCTCTTTGTTGATCACGACTCTAGCAAGTGAACAGAAGGACTTATTTGGTAGAAATTTTGGTGAATAGCTTGTTTCAAGATTAAACAAAACAAGTTCTATTCAGACCAAGTTTGTCACTTTGGCATATGAGGTGATGAAAGAAAATGACCTTCACATGGTCTTGGAAGTGAGGCCAGATGAAATGAAAAAGTAGTGTTTTTGTGATTCCCTGAGTTTTCATGTGTGAAGGAAGATGTTATGTTTCTTCAACGGAGGGGCAGCTTGTGGATTTTTGTAATCTTCAAACTCTTCCTTGGAAATCTGTCAAAAAGTATAACATGAATGTTTTATGATTTGCATTTAAAATGACCATTTTAAAGATATTTGACCTATAATCTTATTTTCAACAATCATGCCCTAAGTTTGTAGAAGAATTAGATTAGATTAGAAAATATTTGTCCTATACAGCACCATTACTTCCAATGTGTCAGCAGGAGAGCAAGAGAAAGCAGGGTGACAATAGAAAACTTAAAAGAACCTGGGCCTCACTACCTCAGTGTTTGCACTTACAGGTCATTGAAAATGAGGCGACAACTCAAGAGTAGGTGTAGCAGCAGGTCACTTGTTCATCCTGGCTGCCTGGCTAGCTCAGCCCAAAATAATCACACAGAAGCTGTATTAATTAAAACACTGCTTGACCCATTAGCTCTAGCTTCTTATTGGCTAACTCTTATATTAATTTAACCCATCTCCATTGATCTGTGTATTGCCACGTGACAGTGGCTTACCGGCAAAGTTTCAGTATATCTGACTCTGGCGGCAGCTCCAGTTGTTTACAATGTACCTCCTGTTTGCTTAGGCAGTATTATATCCTTCTGGAGTCTTTGATGGAGTTGAAGAATTTATAGTTATAGTTTTCCTTAGTTATGATAAAAGATAAAGTAGATATAAATATTGTAACTGTAATTATTGCTTGATACCTGTTTTTTTATATGTAATTTTACTATGTTAAAGTTAAAGCCTTCCTTTTTGTTTAAACAGAAAAGGGGAAATGGTGTGGGAGGTCCTTCTGTCTATGTGTTTCTTTTATTAGTTAATGAATAAAGAACTGCTTTAAGCCTATGGTAAGGGCAGAACAGAACTAATCAGGAAAATCTAGGCTGTATGCTGGGAGAAAGAGGGCAGAGTCAGGGGAAGCCATGGAGCCGCTTGAGGCAGACACCTGTTGGAATCTTGCTGGTAAGTCACAGCCATGTGGCAGGGTTAAATTAATATATAAGAGTTAGCCAATAAGAAGCTGGAGCTAATGGGCCAAGCAGTGATTTAATTAGTACAGTGTCTGTGTGGTTATTTTGGGACTAAGCAGCCAGGAACTAACTAGTAGCCATCTCCAACAAATAGTAGGGTCACAGAAGTAGCTTTGACCAAAGGCTGTTAGAGATAATTCCTTGAGAAAGAAAAATTTGAGGTGAATTTAACATTTACTTCATGTGTGTGCCTTGTGTGCATACATGCATGCGTGCATGTGTGTGTGTGTGTCGGTCTGTCTCTGTGTGCAGATAGATCAGAAGTCAATATTAGGCATCTTTCTTTATAGCTCGCCACCCTTTTATTTTGAACCAGTGTCTCTCACTGAAACCGACAGTTGACTGATTGGCTAGATGAGCTGAGCAATAGCCCCCCCAATATACCTCTCTTTCTCTTTGAGCAACTCTCACCCCCAAGCACTGGGGTTTCAGGCATGTGCGACTATGCCCAGCTTTTTATATGGGTACTCGGGATCCAAATTAAAATCCTCATGCTTGTATAGGAAGCACTTTACCAATTATGTAATTTCCTCAGACCCATCACCCTTTACTTTTTAAGGGCACTATGACTCACTATGGAGGATAGTTTTGGTTTCACACCTGTTTTGGTTGGACATCTGCCTCTGATGTAGATTGTGATGATGATCATGTAGAAGACAGAGCTTCTGTTAAGCATCCTACAAGGCACAGGACAGTCTGCCTAAGAAGTATTCTACCCTCAATACCAACAATGCTGGGTGGGAAACACTTATCTGCAGCCTCTGGTTATTTACTTTTCTCTAAAGCCTAAGTGTGTTAAATTTGGTTTATAGCAATGGAGAATTCCCTAACAACTGAGTTATTCAATTTGAATACAATTTCCAAAAAAGAATATTTAAATGGGCTAGGCAGTGGTGGTGCATGCCTTTAATCCCAGCACTTGGGGGGCAGAGGCAGGTGGATCTCTGTGAGTTCGAGGCCAGCCTGGTCTATAAGAGCTAGCTCCAGGACAGGATCTAAAGCTACAGAGAAACCCTGTCTTGAAAAAAACAAAAAATAAGTGTTTTTAACTATCTGTAAATAATTCTTATTTCTCTAAAAGTTGTACTTCCAGAGAAGGGGACCTAAAGTTTATTTAGTATCAGAAATGACAGTCTTATTTGACAATTGTATAATTTTGTGCTAGCTATCAAATGATTTAGGTATATACACCTGTAATAATTAAAAATGCAGGGGATCCTTGTTTCATAGTTGGAGAAAATGAAGTCAACAAAGGTTAAGATACAATATGAAGGTGATTTGTCCAGTTTATGCCACGTGTGTGTGTGTGTGTGTATGTGCACATGAAGGCCAGAGATCGATATCAGATATCTTCCTTAATGAGACAAGGTCTCTTGATAAACTACAAGCTCACTGATTTGGTTAGTCTAGATGGCCAAGTAGCCCCAGAAATTCTGTCTCCATTCCCCAGCACTGTTATTTCAAGCACGTATCTTCATTCTCAACATTTTACATGGATGCTGGAGGCCCAATTCTAAGTCCTCATTCTTGTGTAGCAAGCACTGCACTGACTAAGCCATCTTTTTAGCCCTGCCGCTTGTGTTTTGAGTAATGATATTATGGTTAGGTTATGTTTATGTGCATCATCTGTCAGCTGCTTTTTACAAGATGACAAACAGGTCTAAAAAAACCTGTGAGTATCCAAACTTTTTCTATGCAGACAGGATTATAAAGAAACGGTATGAATTACATATCTATCAAATACTCTTAATTCTATCTTTTAAATTAATACTTACAGACTGGTGAAGCTTTGAAAAATGCATATAAATATCTCATTACTCTGTCTGGCAGTTAGGGGAAATGATGATAAAGAACTATGTTTATTAGTTTGTTGTATGAAGTACCTAAACTTGAATAGCAGTGAGCAAAAAAAGTAAAAAAAAAAAAGACAAAGAAAATGTAATCCCATGTACCAAGTAAAACATGCCCATAGTAAAATAATTATGTTCTGTAATAAAACCTATACATGAGTAATCCACAGCTAAAATCATCCTAATTGGAGAGAATGTGAAGCAATTCAAAGAAATCAGGAACAAGACAGTGTTCATTGTCCTCATGCCTTTTTAATATAGTGCTCGAAACACTACCTGGAGCAATAAGGCAAGAGAAGGAAATAAATGGTGATGCAAATAGGAAAAGAAAAAGTGAAACTGTTCATATTTGCAGATGATGCAATATTATACATAAGAGACAACAAACATTCGATCAGAAAACTTCTGGGAATGATCAACAATTTTACAGAAGTGACAAGTTGCAAAACTCAATACTTTTTCTATATATTAACAATGTTAATACATACAGAGAAAGAGACCATGGGCACACTACTCACAATAGGCTCAAAAAGTTTCAATTGTCTAGGAAGGAGATGAAAGACATCTA
>PVIU01024142.1:0-26017 GCA_004026605.1 Ondatra zibethicus
AAAAAGAATGCTGTTTGGAGACCATGCCAAAAAAAAAAAAAAAAAAAACACTGTTCAGATGAATGGAGAAAAATGAAGACTTTGATAACTGCAGGTTTAATTTAGTGTGTGTTTCTAACCCCTGTGTGACTTGGTTTGAATTGGAAAAAAAATAATAAAGAGAATTTTCAGAGGAAAAAAAAAAGAAATCAAATTCCTATGGTGTTTCTTCAGTGCTCTTCCCTGAAGAATATTGGTGCTGCCAGAAACAGACATATCTCATTACCTTAAAAAAATACACCTGTGTTATTAAAACATCTTAATTGCTTTATTTTGTAAATCTCTGAAGTGTTTGAAGACCACCTGCATATCTAAAATATATCTCTGTTTGACCTTTAAAGCATAGCTGACATAACATGATTATATGTTTGACTCTTATAAATGACTATTAATCTGTATTTAATTATGCATTATATCTGTTTTTGTTTTTTTGAGACAGGGATCCTCTGTGTAGCTTTGGTGTCTGTCCTGGAACTAGCTCTCAGAGACCAGGCTGGGCTCAGACTCTCAGAGATCCACCTCTCTTTGCTCCTGAGTTCTAAATGAGTTGCATAAACATAATCCCTCAAAAGAATAGAAGTATACATACAATGAAACAAAATTGACTTTAAACTTGTATCAATAAACCAAAAACCCACCTCAATATAAAATATGTAAGATTAATATTTTTTTTGTTAAATGGCTTCAATAAAACACACCTTTATCCTGTCATTTCTATATCTCTCATTTTCTTTTTAAAACAAGATCTAAGTCTAATTACTTTTGTTTAGCTTTTTCTAGACCATTACCAATAACAACTTGTAACTAACCCCTCTTAAAAAAAGAAAAACATCTATTATCCATCTTTTGGGAATATGGCCATTGTTTTTTATGGATACTCTCCTGTTGTTTGGGGTGCTGATATCTTTGTGGGATCCTGAAAAAAATTAGGATTATGGTCAAATTTTGAGTGACATATTCTTTGAGGCTGTATCATCTCAGTCAATAGACTTGAAGCTCTTCTGGATGTAAAATTTTGAAGAGACTGTAGCAGAGCAATTTTGAAATGCTGGATTACCTGAGCCATTCATTTACATTGGAATCTGGTGTCCTTGCTCTGATAATACAAAAAAAATTAAAGGTAAAATATGTGTATGTATTAATGTAAGCATGTAAGCATATTTTGTGTATTATACACAAGTCAGCCAAAGATGATTTCTTTGTTTTATCTTTGAAGTGGTAAAAATATACATTACATATCTTACAGTTCTTTTTGTTTATAGTCAGGATTTTCAGGGAGTATTCCTTGACCAAACCTGATTTTCTTTAACCCAGAATGAATCCATAGCCCCTCATTTCCTGTGGAAATAAAAGCATAGCCTCACCACCAAAGCAATAAACCCTTTGAATTAAATTTTGAAGTTAACATATTCTTAAAATATATAAGTTGGTTTAATATAATATCTTTCATTATCCACTGTCCCTTAGAAGTCAAAAACCTCAGACAACACAATAACACACAGAATTCAGACTCTGTGCCTCTCCCATCTTTATGTTGCTTATTTTATTTTTATTCCTCTATTTCTTTTTTAATGACTTTATTTTAAAACTATTTTTTAAATTCAGTACTGTATATATTCTTTTTCTTCTCTCTCCCAAAGAGAGGCATATTTTTCAAACACATTGTTATTCATGTAGAGGCTCTTTTGTTCTGATTCTGTATTCACTATATATCTGTAGCCTATTTTGTCTGTATGAGCAAAAACCCTAAACCTCCACTACCTCACTTTAAACATTGGGGTTGGTGGCTGGTTCCATCTCACTAGCAGCTGTTGGGAGACAGGTCTCTGCACTGTGGCTCATGTGGGACTATGATACTAAGAAGCTGTATCTGGTTTTGTGCTTGTGTGATTAGAACCTTTTTTAAATCTTTTTTAATGATTTATGTGGAAATTTTGGCCACACATTCAATCACCATATGTAGCTTTCCTGTCCCACAGCTGCTCATGCCTGGCTGACAGCTCAGGCATGTTACCAGCTTACTCTCACAATTAAATTAATCCATATTTCCATCGCAACTTTTCACAAAGCTCTTGACTTGTTCCCTCATTTTGCACACATTCTGTTTCCTCAGTGGTTGGCTGGAGTCTCAGACTCTGTCCTTCTTCCTCTCAGAGTCAGCTGTATCTGGGTGTACTGTCTATACTTCTTATCTGGCTACTGACCTCTCAGATTTTTATTAACCAATGAGGTATGGGGTCCACGAACCAATTACTGATCTGACTAAAAGCCCAATCCATAATATGGACCCCATACCTGTCACTGCTTCCATGACCAAAAACATAAAACTACATATACCAGGAACCTAGGGTAACCCAAATAATACTGGTCTAAAGAAGGAAACACAGTGGTAAAATGACTGACAATGACATTCTGCTGTATTTGTAGACAAGTGCCTTATTCAGTCATCATCAGAGAAGTGTTCTCCTTCAACACATAGGAACAAATATATTGACCCACATCAGACATATTGTAGAGAGCCAGAAACATTGGCGCACTGTTGTATGAGACCACTTGTTTGTTCCCGACTGCTCAGTCCTGAAATAACCACATACAAGCTGTATTAATAAATCACTACTTGGACTATTAGCTCTAGCTTCTCATTGGCTAGCTCTTACATCTTAATTTTGAGCTGATTTCTCCTCCCTGGTGCAAATTCTTCCATTTCAGAACCCATTTCACTTTAGATTTCTTTAAAAATGCACTGTTGACCTAAGAAATGCCACTAGTAAAGATTAGTTTTCTTATAATATTACTTTCTGCGTTCTAGGAGCATTTAGAATTATTGAATCTTCCTTCATTTTACTCTTCCAGAAAATATCTCAGAATTTATTCTATTTCATCAAATGATTCTCCATAGCAGATCTATTCCAAAATCAATATTTTTGCATATTTTACTCTTTTAATAGTTTTTATTCTGTAATTCTCTGTAGTGTTTTAATAATGACTCCAAAATTATAGAGAAAATAAATACTTTTAAAACAAAAATTTCTTTTGAGATAAATTATGGGACTGTAACTTTAGTTTGATTTCCAATTCTAATTGTGTAAAAACATTCCTACATCTCTAAAAGTGATTGGGAAATAAGTTTTATTCTCAGGTTTAAATTTTATCTTATCATTTGATCCAGAACATTATTACTGAATAAAAAAGAAATCCAAAACAAAAATCAAAGCAACAACTAAAAATTTGAACATGCTTATTTAATAACTTGCTGCCTTTTCTGCTGTTATGAAGAATGAACTTTCAATTAGTCACTGCAATAATGAGAACTGGACAATTAGGTAGTATCTTTATTCCAGGAAGCACAGGCAGATGAATATATATCTGAGTTGTGGTCATTGGTCTACATAGTGGATTTCAGGTCAGCTAGGGCTACAAAGAGAAATTTCATTTAAAATAATTTAGATATCAGAACATCAGTGACTATAAAGATAGACAAGTATTGATTTAAATACATGCATTATGAAAAAGTGATTTTTAATCCAGAGGGAAACACAGTGTAATTGTTCATTACATTTTGGTGCTTTATCTTAAATATCTAGAAAAGAATTGTATTGTTTTTTGGTATACCATAGTGAATATAAATCACCATACAGTATTATGTATATGAAAGTGCATGAAAGAGAGCAAATGGAATGTGCTCAACATAAAAACTGAGACAAATTTAAGTTGGTGGATATGGTGGATATCTACCAATGTGGACTCATGTGCTCAAATTTTCCTGAGATGTGTTATTAATATGTGCAGATACCATGTGTCATTGGAAAATTAAAACAAAAGTCTATATTATTTTTAGATGTTCGAAGGGGAGTTCAGAGAATACAGCATTTGCATTTGTTTTTCTCAGAAACAAGTTTATAGAAATTTTTAGAATGAATTTTAAATTATTAATATCTTAAGGATTTCTCTTGTGTGTAAGATTCCCTTTCTTTAGACTAGAACCATGTGGAACAAATACTCTTAATTAAAATATGTATTAAAAGCTTAGTTTCCAGTGGTATGCAATAGTGACAGAAAAAGTATAAAAAAAGACTACAAAAGTACAAAACTGATAGCTCCACATTCAGACATTTTTCATAAGATAAATTAGTTAATCAGCAAAGGCAGTGGTATAGACAATACAGGAAAACACTTGACTTCAGGAGCATACACTATATATAATAAATACTATAGATTAACTGTATTTCAGGAAGCTATGCTGTATTTAGAGATCATAGTAAGTACAATAATAATATATTTTCAAATATACTGACTTTATCTATCTATCTCTATTGAGTGTAGTTTTCAGTCTTCCCACATATAAAAAATTACATATAATTTTGAAATATGTATCTTTTATAATAAAGTTTCCTCATTTGCCTCATTGACCTCTTCTTTACTGTACTTAAAATGACTCTAACATTTTCTTGTTCATATAACTGATTTCTTTTTTCTCATTACTTTCCATCACTATTTAATTTTATATCTTCATTATTTTTACATTCTTCCTAAATTAAACTTCAAATGAAAGCCTTCTGAGAATTACGATGTTATACTACCTATCCAGATACACTCTGTCATTTATATTATAGCTATGTTTATGCAAGGTGTAGTGGGTGAAAATCTATTAGTGAATTTTATGATTCTTTTTCCTGTAATGTACTGTTGATTTCTAATCACTCTTTGAAGTTGCTTTTCATTTTTCTTCTTAAAACTGCTGAAGAATATAAACTCAGCAATATAAAAAGAAATCCATGATTTGATAGCCCTGAGTATGATAGCTATTTCTCAGAAGTAAAACTTTACCTCAGTACTGCTGATATTTTATATGCCCTGAACTGTGAACAACTCGTATGAAAATAAAAAAGAGAGCAGCTGAGAAAACACTCATATTCTATAGGGGTATTCAGAGTCACTCTTTGTCCACTTCTGCATCATATACATGAAGGGGTACCCTTCTCAATAACAGTTGACAATTACCATGACTCACCAGACTCTCAAATTTTCATTGTTCTTCCTCTTCTGATGTATTTAGTTCCACTAACAGAATATGCAATCTGACATTCTTCATTGCTTCCAGTCTACCATTTCATTTAAGTTTTGGAAATGTTGATGATCATTTAACAAAATAGTGGACCATGCTGATCAAAA
This sequence comes from Ondatra zibethicus, assembly GCA_004026605.1. Lineage (NCBI taxonomy): Eukaryota > Metazoa > Chordata > Mammalia > Rodentia > Cricetidae > Ondatra > Ondatra zibethicus. Next base: position 5,212 of record PVIU01024142.1, read on the forward strand.
CCAAAATAAAACAAAACAAAAACCAGAAAGAGTTGCTACATTTGATACTCATATTGATATAAGCATCTAGAGTATTGAATGTCATATCACATCTTAAAAATATGTCTTTTACCAAGATCATAATTTTGTCATTATGTTTTATATTTTGTTGAAATATCTAAAGTAGACTGGTGAGATGGCTTAGCAATTAAGGTCACATACTGTCCCTGTAGAGGACTGGCATTTAGTTTCCAGCACCATCAAAAGGCTCATAACCACCTGTTATTCCAGATCCAATGCATCCCTCCTGACCTCTACAGAATCTGCACTCATGTGCACATACTTGTACATAGACACCCAGGCATCCACCTTTAAAAAGAATCATCTGTGCAAATGTGAGACACTCAAAGGTATTCAAATTCAGCATTTCATTTATATTTTCAATATACTGTTGAGTGGTGATGTGAGATTCCACTCTGTATGCTGGAAATATCATTGGTTAATAAAGAAGCTGCTTTGGGCATATTGCAGCACAGAATAGGGCTAGGCGCAAATTCCAAGCAGATAGAGGAGGAGAGAGTAGGCAGAGTCAGGGAGAAGCCATAAGCTGCCACATGAGACAGATGTTGGATGCCAGATGGAAACTTACTGGTGGGGCACAACCACACAGCAATACACACATTAATAGAAATGGGTTAATTTAAGTCGAAAGAGTTAACTAGCAAAAGATTAGAGTTATTGGCCAAGCAATATTGCAATTAACATAGTTTCAGTGTGATTATTTTGGGTCAGGGCAGTCGGCAAATGAACAAGCAGCCTCTGAATACAGAGTGGGATTATGAAGTTAATATTGTATGAATGGAGATCTCCATATTCACATAATCTGAGCCTATTACAATGACTATGAATCTTTCTTGGGGCAACCTGTTGTTTATACTTAAGGAGGTTTTTTTGTTGTTGTTCCCAAGATAGTCTTTTTTATTAAGAATTTTCAGTATAATCTTTTCTCATTTGCATAGTTATTCCCATTCCTACTCCTTTCCCTCCTTCCACCACACCCTGCCCCCATGCACTCCTCAGAATGGGTAAGGCTTCCCATGGGGAGTCAACGAAGTCTGATACTTCACTTTGAGGCAAGACCAAGGCCCTGTCCCCTATATCTCAGATGAGCAACGTATCCTCCAAAGAGAATGTGATCCAAGATGCCATGGAAAAATCCTGGTTCCACTGCCAGTGGCCCCACAGACTGGCCAAGCCTCAACTGCCCCCCACATTCCATGGGTCTAGTTTGGTTCTATGCAAGTTCCCCTGCTATCAATGCAGAGTCAGTGAGCTCTCACTAGATCAGAGCAGCTGTTTTTGTGGATATCACCATCATGGTCTTGACCCCTTTATTCATATTATTGATCCCCCCATTCTTGGTCTAGTGTCTGGGAGCTTAGCCCAGTGCTTTGCTGTGGATTTCTATATATGCTTCCCATCAGTTGCTGGATGAAGGTTCTATGATGACAATTAAAATAGTCATCGGTCTGATTACAGGCGAAGGCCACTTTAGGCATCCTCTTCACTGTTGTTTAGAGTCTTAGCTGGGGTCATCCTTGTGGATTCCTGGGAATTTCCCTAGTGCTGTGTGTCTTGCCAGCCTTTTGATGACTCCCTCAATCAAAATCTCTCTTTCCTTTCACTCCTTCTCTGTCTTTCCCCTTCTTGAGCATTTTGTTCCCTCAAGTTCTCCCTTCCCTTTTTCCCTCCCCTTACACCCTTCTCCCCCATACTCCTAATTTTTTAGGAGATCTCGTCTGTTTGCCCTTCCCAGGGGATCTATGTATGTTTCTCTTAGGGTTCTCCTTATTACCTGGCTTCTCTGAATTCATGGACTATAGGTTGGTTATCCTTTGCTTTAAGGCTAATATCCACTTATGAGTGAGTACATACCATGCTTGTCTATCTTGGTCTGGGTTACCTCACTCAATATGTTTTTTTTCTAGTTCCATCCATTTGCATACAAAGACGTCATTTTTTCCAACTGAATAGTACTCCAACGTGTAATGTACCACATTTTCTATATCCATTCTTTGGTTGAGGGGTACATAGGTCGTTTCTAGGTTCTGGCTATTACAAATAATGCTGCTATGAACACAGGTGAGCAAATGTCCTTGTGGTATAAGTGTGCATCATTTGGGTATATGGCCAAGAGTGGTATTGCTGGATGTTGAAGTAGATTTATTCCTAATTTTCTGAGAAACAACTACACTGATTTCCAATGTGACTGTACAATTTTATACTCCCACCAACAATAGAGAAGTGTATCCTCTCCAGCATAAAATATCTCTGGTGTTTTTGATCATAGCCATTCTGACTGGTTTAAGTTGGTATCTCAGAGTGGTTTTGATTTGCATTTTTTTCTGATGACTGAGGACATTGAGCAATTCCATAAGTGTCTTTCAGCCATTTGAAATTCTTATGTTGAGAATTCTGTTTAGAAATGTACCCTATTTTTTGATTGAATTGTTTGGTAGTTTGATGTCTGGTTTCTTGAGTTCTTGTATATTTTGGAGATCAGTCCTCTGATGTGGGGTTAGGTGAGATCATTTCCCATTCTGTAGGCTGCCATTTTGTCTTAGGCACTGGATTGTCTTAGTGGGCTGGAATTTTGATGGAGATTGCATTGAATCTGTAGATTGCTTTTGGTAGGACTACCATTTTTACTATTTTTGTCCCACCTATCCAAGAGCATGGGAAATGTTCCCATTTTCTGAGATCTTCCACAATTTCTTTCTTTTAAGACTTAAAGTTATTGTTGTGCAGGTCTTTCACTTCTTTAGTGTTACTCCAAGATATTTTATGTTATTTGTGGCATATGTAAATGGTGATGTTTCTCTGATTTCCTTATCAGTCCCTTTATCTTTATATATAGGAGGGTTACTGAGTTGTTTGAGTTGATCTTGTATCCTGCTACATTACTAAAGGTGTTTATTAGTTGTATGAGTTCCCTTGTAAAATTTTTGGGGTCACTTATGTATTCTATCATATCATCTGCAAATAGTGCAAGTTTGACTTCCTCCTTTCCAATTTGTATCCCTTTTGATCTCATTTTGTTTCCTTATTGCTCTAGCTGGAACTTCAAGTACTATACTTAGTAGATATTGAGAGTGGACAGTCTTGTCTTATTCCTGATTTTAGTGAAATTGCTTTGAGGTTCTCTCCATTTAATTTGATGTTGGCTGTTGGCTTGCTGTATATTGCTTTTGTTAGGTCTAGATGTAGCCTTGTAACCATGATCTTTCCAAGAAGGGTATTCAATTTTGTCAAATGCTTTTTCAGCATCTCATGAGATAATATATTTTTCCTTCAGTTTATTTATATGCTGTATTAAAGAAAACAAATACAAGTGAAACAACTAGCAAAGTAGCATAAGTGATGTGCAATGTAAATGTCTTAATATCTTTCATGTTCACTTTCTCTTCAAACATCTGCTTTTTTATTTGTTTATTCATTCATTTTTTTTTTATTTTTTGAGACAGGGTCTCCCTGCATAGCCCTGGCTATCCAGGAAGTCATTTGATAGACCAGACTGGCCTCAAAATCACAGAGGTAGCCCTGTTTCTGTCTCCCAAGTGCTGGTATTAAAGGTGTATGCCACCACTACTCAGCTATCAAACTCCTATTTACTATAATTGAAAGTACATTGCTAGGTGGCTTTGAATGAAATAACTGCATGTGGTTTTATAAAGTTGCTTTATATGTAAAATATAAAAAATTCTTTTGAATTCAAATATTTTTGTTGTATATGGTTCATCATATAGGGAACAGTTAGGTCTTTGTTTCATATGATGAACATTCTTAAATTACATTTACGCCTTCATACCTTTAATTAGCATTTCAGTTTATTTTTTTCATTTGGTTTTAACATCTTTCCTTGAGTCTCTGTATTGTAGGTTTTACCTATTCTAAGCCTATCCACCATGAAATGGCTTCTCAATTCTTATGAACATTTTTGTACAAGACAAATACACTAATGCATATGCAGAGGTCTAGAGTGTTAAAGTTGTCTTCTGAACATAATTATGAATTTACGGATGCAGTGCTTTGTTTTCTGTCTCTTTCCCTCTTCTTTCTCTCTATGTCTCATGTGTGTGCTCATAAGTACATATTCAGGACTGCACTCAATAAACCACAATACTTCCACACACTAATGGCTCCATTAGTAAATCATGTGCTTCCCACGAATGAAAACCTAAGAATCCTAGAATCTGTGTAGAAAGTTGTATGATGTGCTAAATATACATCATCCTAGCAATGGTGAGGCAGAAGCAGGAACTAGATCCCCGGATATCCTATGGCCTACCTAGAGAAGCTTCAAGGCAATGAGCGACCTTATCTCAAAAAAACCCAAAAAATGTAGACAGCAGCTGGGGACTTAAAACTGAGGCTCTCCTTTGACCTGTCCATGTACTACATATATTAATCTACACCCCTGATATGAACATACATGTGTACATACACAAAAACAAATTGAAGCAAAAACTATTAAGAAAAGCATAGATACAGTGTATTAATTAATTGTACATGAAAATATAAGTTTACATAGACAGTGTCGCTTAGTTAAGGGGCAAAGACCTTGGAAATAGAATGAGTTAACCATTTATAATACAAGCATTATTTTGAACACATTCAAATGCCCATTTCTACTGCAAGGTAAAATGAAAATGATGTGAGTTACATGGGTAACACAATATATGTCCCACAAGTGTTTCCAGTTTAGTTATCATTATTTGTATTAGTTTTATTAGCAAAACCAAACCAGATTGTCAGTGGTACTATGAAGTCTTTTGAATCTACCTTCTTATCCAAACTACTGCCATCATTTAGTCTCTGCTCGACAATAAATATTCCCATGAAGTGGAAGATACACTTATCCAGCACTTATTATATTACAGAATAATCATGCTCTTCTTCTGCAGCATAAATTATGATTAATTTAATTTTAAAATATATGCAAAGAACAACCAGGTCCTGATTATAAATTGTATTATTTTTTGATGCTGCAAATTAATTAAATCTACCTGCCTAGTTCCACCAGTATGTAAATGACGCATATTTTAGAGTGAGGCAGCCAGTGCTAAAAAATCTCTATTTGAGATGTTCAGGCCCGTTTTAAGATTGCAGAACAATCACTGAGCTGTTTGAGCGCCGTGTTCCGGCTTCAGTGAATCCAGATAACTCTTGGGACCAAGAAATTCCTTGTGAAAGGTATATGCACTGAGTCTTGGAGACAGGAGTAGTTTTCTCAAAAATCTACTTAGGAATTCTTGAAGTGAAACAGCAAACAAACAAAAAAGTAAAAGAAAAACCTGCTAATGCTGAGGCTCTCATGAAGTGAGACTCTAATTCTGTTCTTACTGTTGCAAAGTATGTATTTATTTGTAGGGAACACTTGAAAAATATCTATCCCAACCATGTACACAAAACACAGCCACAGTGTGAGTCTCCCCTTTTGTTAGAAGCTAAATACCTGCAGCCTTGCTCTTTCAAAGTGAAATAGGATCTGCAAGGTTTATCAGCAATTTCATGGAGTAATTTTAATAAAGTATATTTGTATCTTTATACACATTAATTTTATTTTGAAGTATCTTATTTCATAAGAACTTTAAAATTTCACATATTAACTTTGAGAGTAAATGTACGTTTTATTTTCCCAGAAAAATCTATATTTTTAAAGTTTCTATTATTGAATACGTCTTTAGAATTCAGATTTTAGGGCTGCTTATTATTAAGTGATATATTTTGGAAAATATAAAATTTATTGTTTAAATATATGTACCACACTTTTGCATTTTATTTTTAGCAAATAAGAATCAAATGTCTCATATTAGGCTTATATATGTAAAGTTAGTGTTACACCTCTCTCTCTCTCTCATACACACACATACACATGCATAACACACACACATTTGAGTTTTTTGCATGTGATCATAAACAAGTATAAAATGAGAGGTGTTTGCTCCTGGAAATAATATCTTTGAATCCAAATGTCCTGGCATTTTCAAAACAGTCAGCTAGTCAGTTATCTTTGTGAAAAAAATTATTAAAATTATTAAAAATTATTAAAGAGGAGATACTTTCACTTGTTGATTCTCTTCCCTGAGTTTTCAGGTAGTTGTTCCACTCCATCTAACACTTAATACCAACAGAAATCACCTTTTAAGACGTACATGATATATTTCAGTTTTGACAATAAATTGATTCTACACTAATGCTTCAACAAGTATAATGTATTTATTTATTTGTGTATGTGTGTGCGTGTGCGTGTGCATGTGTGTGCTTGTGTCTATGTGTATCAGTGGAGGGTGGGGAAGAAAGCACATGCCTTGGCTCTCCTGCAGAGATTATAGGAATATGTGTAGGCATTGGTTCTCTCCTACCACCCTGTGGGTCCTAGGAATAGAACTCAGATAATCAGAGGGGGCAACAAATGTTTTACCAGTCAGTCATTTTTGCTGTCCCTTGAAGTTTAGTTTAATACTATTTTTCAATATATGATCTTTCACCATTGTGATTGCCTAAAGAAATAGTAATTACTTGAAAAGGAAGAATGGTGAAGCGCATTATAGAGCCAGTAATTCTGGAAAAAAGAACAAGTGAATGCAGCAAGAAATAATGAGACGCAATTAAAGAAATGTTTCCAAAGTAGGCTTTATTGATGATACTTCTAAAATGTAAGTGGTAAAAACAGGACTTTAAACAAAAATCAGAAGAAAAGTTAATTAATGAAAAGGTATTGCTCATTGGGATGAAATTTCAGAATACTTAGATGCTTCAGTTCAGTTTGTTATGGCGTAAAACTAGAGACCATGGAAGGATGATTTCACAGGGAATATGGCATGAATACTCCAATTAATTTTACAGCTCAACTAAATTTTAGTAGAAATTGGCTTAGCAAAATGCATTACAGGATATGTTTACAATGTACATCTTAGAATGATAGTATTTAGTTAGTTTGTAAAAACCCCTATTTATTTTGCTGAATGTACCCTGAAAATTTTAAAAGATCAATGTATTATCAGTCAATTATTGCTGAACTCCAAATAAATTCATAAAGTCATAAATTTCATATCATATGTACAGTGTCATATATAAAATAAATACGAGGTACATACACACATAAAATATAAAAGTAACCAAAATATTAATATTAATCAATGATACATTTTACTTATCAACAGAATAAGTCATCTTTTATTCATCTTTTATTCATGTTGTATTAATTGAGTAAATACTGCTTTAAAAATAAGGTAAATCAATATTATTCATTGATATTTGCCTTTTTTTATTTTTAGATTTTAATTTATTTATATGCCTGTTTGTGTACCTGCATTAGTTTAAGTGCATCACGTGTACAGGAACAGCTGACGAGACAAAGAAGAAAACAGATTCAATGGACATGTATTTATGGGTTAGCAATCTTTACATATATGATTAAGAATCATGACAGAGGGAGATCATATTAACAGTGAACTAGTGAGGGAATACAATTATAACTGAAGATATAATGGGATTAGAGAACCTGTGTAGTTCGGCATGATGTCATCAGGGTGTCGTCACTGAGCTTTAAATCAAGGATGTTGGTGACTATTAGATGGTAGAAATTAATTTTCTACAGGGAAATTAACTTTCCTTTTGAGATGCCATTGAGGCTCATTTCTGACTTGGAAAATTATAATTAATTAGTGCTTTGTAATAGAACCAAATTAGTGTAGACAGTATTATGGGAGATTTTGATAGATTCCATAGAAATATAGAAGTAGAGTTTATATATTTTCTTTATCAAAAAATAGATCTTCTATTGAGAGACATCGCAGTTGTTTCCAGTTTTTGACTGTCATGACTAATGCAGGAATGAGCAAGGCTGACCAAATGCCACTCTGGTAGGATGAACCATAATTTGGGTACATGCCTGAGAGTGGTATAACTGAATCTTGAGGTAGAACAAATCCAGTCTTTCTGATGAAATAACACACTGATTTTCATAACTGAGAAAGTTTCCATCCCACCAGCAATGGATGACTGTTCCCCTTACTCCACATCCTCACCAGCATGAGGTATTACTAGTTTTATTGATTTTAGCCATTCTGATGGGTATAAGATGAAATCTTAACGTGGTTTTGATATTTATTTCCCTGATGAAGAGTGCTGAACACTTCTTTAACTGTTTCAGCCATTTTATTTTCATCTTTAGAGACTTGTTTATTAAGTTCTGTAGCCCATTTTTAATTGGGTTAGTAGATGGTTTGATACCTAGTTTTTCAGGTTTTTAAATTTTGTTTTAGTTATTTATACATTTTGGATATTAGCACTCTATTGGCTGTGTAGCTATTGGTTAAAATCTTTCCCCATTCTGTAGACTGCCACTTTTACCACCTAATGGTGTCCTTGGCCATGCAGAAGCTTCAAAGTATGATGACTTCAAATTAGTATGTTTTGTTCATAGTGCCAATGCTACCGAGAATCTGTTCAGAAATCCTGTGCCAATGATTTTAAGGCTATTCCCTTCTTTTTATTTTATTAAGTTCGGTATGTCTGGATTTATGTTTAGGTCTTAAGTCATTTGGAGTTAAATTTTGTGCAAGGTGATAAGTGTGGATCTACTTAGATTCTTCTATGTGCAGCCAACTAGTATGATCAAGATACTGACTTTTTTCCAATGTGCATTTCTAGATTCTTTAAAGTGTGTTCTTGGATTTAGTTTGTAAGTATATGTTGATAATTTTGGCATGAATGCTCATAAAAGAAATTGATTTGTTATTCTTTCTTTGTTGATGGTAATTACCAATATGTCAATTCCAGTTAAGCTGATTATCCCTTCACTTATTCTTTGTATTTAAATCATGCATTGCATATTATTCAAAGACTTAACTCTCTCTATGATAATTGTGTTGCCCATTTTTTAACATGCAAAAGTCTCTCTTTTCACTAATATCTCACTTTAAGAATTTCCAATTTTCTAACCAAATCTGTCGATGATGACGATGAAGATGTGAGGCTGGCTACTGCTGCAAAGAACAGTCGAAGCCTGAGCAGATTTGAAGGCAGCTACCTAATTTGACAGCAGCCCAGGTTGTAGTACTACTTGAATTCTCATCTTGACTTTCTTTGAATAGGAACTGTATGTTGAAGCATAAGCTAAATAAAGTCTTTCCTCTCCAAGTTCTTTTTATGATGATGTTTCATCGTGACAGTAGTAACCCCAAGACAAAGATGTACTGTGATCTGGATATATAAACCAAATAATTGCTTTGTTTCTGGCCACAGTGTTTATTAGAGGAATAGAGAGGCAAAGTAGGACAATGTATCAGGTGTGTGATGACACCTTGGTGTCCAGAAAATGAATAAGATCTCCTGGAACAATAGGGATTGTAAGCTACCTTTGATGGGTACTGAGAGACAAACATTGGTATTCTGGAAGAGTTCCTGATCTTACCTAACCACACACTTAAAGAAAATAGTTTTAAAAAGCCTGATGTAATGAAGTATTAATATAGAGCTTTAAAAATATTGTAGGACTCTTAGTTATGATAATGCTTACTTCTGAATGACAACAGAGTGTGGGGGTGGGAGTGTTCAGATCTTTCTGAAGAACCATGCCACCCAATTCAGTTTTAGAGAACCTCCCCAAGGTAGTATACACAGCAGTGCCTGAACAAAGTCCCTAACAGCTGATTAGAAGGAAAAAGCTGTGCATGGATAATCAGGGATTCTCCGAAGCATTTTGCAGTGGAAACCTGCTGCAGCTGGCCCATTTCAGATTGACTTCTCAGGTGTGCTTCTTCAGTGGAGAGGATGCATCTGTCAGTATAATCATAGCAGATGGCTGTCTTGGAGCAGTGCTCTTGGGACATCCTGTGAGCCAAGTGGGCTGACTCAGTACTCGTCTAGTCCCAATTACATTACGAGAGCTCCATAGTGTTGAACCACTTACCTGACTCAAGAGAGGAGCTATTCTCTGACCTACTTGAATGACAATCTAAAAACACCGTCATAAAGCATATCAAGCTGAGAAAGTCTTGAAGCTATTGTCAGCCCTCAGCATATTAAGACAACCTGAAACATTTGAAGAAAGTACCGTACCTATTCTTGAAGAAAGAAACAAGCAGATTATCTCCACTGCATTAGAATCAGATGTTCAAACTTTTCCAGTACGTTCATAAATTTGGGTGCTGAAAACCTCCTGGAATGTCATCATATGTTTTGTGGTAGACTATGTCTTTGAGCTTTATGACTATCACAGTTTGATTCACAGGTTATAAGAAATATGTTTCTGCAATGTTACTGCCCTAAAGTTGAAAAATGGACCTCAATGGAAATAGTATTCTACCCGTCTTACAGAAAAACTCGTATACTTTACTAACTGATGAGTTGTCTCATATAAACTAAACACTATTCTGAAAACACATCATTTTTATGGGCCATTAATATTTGGAAATATATCACTTCATTCATGTGTACTTTGTCCACAATAATTTCAGGATACATGTAGTAAGTGTTCTACATCAGATACCTTGGCACATGCCCCTAATCTTAGTACTAGGGAGAAAGATGAAGGAGAATCTGAATTCGAAGACATCCTCGCTATATGTTGAGTTCAAGACTATCCTGAGTTTCATGAGATTTTAACTTAGAGCAAAAGAAAGAATATTATAAGATAAATACAAGTCTATATTTGTTTAAATCTAAGCCAGTAAATTCTATATTTACCAGTCTCCTTAGGATTCTAATTGTTCAGTAAAATATAGGCTAGATACTTACAATATGAAACTAAATACCCACAGAAAAATACAGACACCTGAAGCTAAGGCTAAAAACTTAGTGCTTCAGTTTTCTTGGTGTCCTTATCTGTTACCTCACTGGGTACTGAACTTTATATACACACTTGTTTTACTACATACTAAAATGTAAAAGAAGAAGTAGTAGGCCACAATACTACATCAATGTTCCTGCAGTGTACTTTCCTTCTAGTATTCCCCACTCACAAAGGTCCCCTGGAAAAGGCGGCACCTTCAGCTTCTGGATAGCAGCACTCTGGTAGGTCACTGATCATTTTGTTTCTTTTTAATTATTTTTATTGATTTTTGAGCTATACATTTTTCTCTGCTCCCCTTCCTGCCTCTCCCCTTCCCTTCAACCCACTCCCATGTTCCCAATTTACTCAGGAGATCTTGTCTTTTACTACTTCCCATGTAGATTAGATGCATGTATGACTCTCTTAGGGTCCTTATTGTCTAGATTCTTCGGTATTGTGATTTGTAGGCAATACCACTTTTGGGTATATATCTAAAGGATGCTCAATTGTACCACATGAACATGTGCTCAACTATGTTCATAGCAGCATTGTTTGTCATAGACAGAACCTGGAAACAACCTAAATACCCATCAAATGAAGAATGGATAAGAATAATGTGGTACATTTACATAATGGAGTACTACACAGCAGAGAAAAATAATGACATCTTGAAATTTGCAGGCAAATGGATGGAGCTAGAAAACATCATATTGAGTGAGATAACCTAGATCCAGAAAGACAATTGTCATATGTACCACACATAAGTGGTTTTTAGACATAAAGCAAAGAAAACCAGCCTACAAATCACAAATCATTGCTCATTTTTAATCAGACTGATTTTACTCCACCAGAGGGTGCCAATGCAACAAGAACTGCAGTGCCATCACAAGGAGGGGTCCCATTTCAAGAATGGGGTGGTTGGACTCCATCTATGGCTGTAATTCTTGCAAGGGTAATGCTTCACTAGGGTTCATAGTGCTAATTTTAAATAAATAAATGGTGGATTGCATATGAATACAGGGAACTCAGAAATCTTATTTCTCTATTAGAATATTACTGTTGACAAATTAACAAATTTTAAACAATTTATTCTATTTTATGCCTACATTTTTCTTTTATAATGAAAATGACTTTCAACAGAAAGGAAAGAGGGAAATTTATAACATTCCATTAGTACAAAAAGGATTTACTTAAAAATACAATGACAAAAAAAAATACACATTTTAAATTGAAAACTTAAAACTCTTGTAAGGCTAATGAAAATTTTTTATAAATTAACAATCACACTCCAAGCATCTCACTGTATGCCTGCAAATAAGCAGTTGTATTTGTGCTGTATATTCCATTTTAAGAGATGTGTATATGTGTATGTACCTTGTATTTATCTTACATATGATATGGTATATATGATATGAAATTTATAAATAATTTATACTTTGTACATGTAAAATTTTTATTTTTTTAAAGCAATATATCATGGCCATTTATGTTCACATTCAAACAGAAATGCAAAGCATTTATTTCTTATCATATAGTTGATAAAACTGAAAGTACAGAGTGTAGTTTGAAGAGTGACTGTGTGGACAGTCTAAACAAATAATATACAAGCCAATTAAAATATCTATCATCCAAAACACTTCCCAAAATATTGTAGTTAGAATACTAAAACTCTACTTTCTTAACAACTTAATATACCCATTAATTGTGTGTATATTTCCTGTTCTGCACAATACATCTTCAGAACGCTTGTACGTGGGTGTGTATTGTTGTTACTGTTTATTTCTTTTTCATTTTTGTGTGCATAAGAATTGAAAGCTTGTTCCTATCCATAGTAAGCACATTATATACTACTGAACTATATGACCAACCCTCTAAGAAAATCATATTTTTAGGCAGAGTCTTCCTCAGTTGCAGAGGCAGCGGACAATTATTTAGCATGTGGTTAGACATGCACAGAACTAAGATCACTTAGTACCAGCAACATAAGTACTTGGTATTCAAATGTGGGTCAACATACATAGCATACAGTTCAATTTAATTACTACATGTTGTTATGATTTCAGTTTATTTTTTAATATTAAAGCTATTAAATTAATTTGCATATATGCATGAAATTTTTACGGTTGTTCTGTATCTAAAGTCTTTTCTCTCCATTCAATATTTTATCTACGACCTTGCATTGATGAAACAGTAACAGCTATATGAAGATATATACTGGATGGGACTTGAAATACTTATTTTATTTTTATCTTTGTTTGTATATCTCTGTGTGTAGATTTGTGTGCATGCACATGTGCGCACGTTCATTCAATGTGACTAGCTCTAGCTTAAATTATTAGTGTTTGAGAGTCACCAGAAATGGATGTGATCTACCCAGTGTGGATCCTGGGAACTCAACTTTGGCCTTCTGCAAGACGAGTAAGTCATCTGAACAACTAAGACCTCTCCCCAGTCCCACTCAATGCAAGTTTCCAGGCCACTTTGAAAGAAATTTGAAATACCTCATTAACTAAATCATATCTCGTATAGAGTTGGTGTGCAGTAATTTATTTGGCAAATAACTAGACATTTCTGAATTGTTAAAAGTGTTCTTGTACTTTGTGTATAGTCCATTTAAAGAGCATTATTGGAGCTACAACTGGCATTAGAAACCCCTGCTTGCTTTCCTTTATGAAGTGTAGCATTTGAAAACCAAATTAGCATATAATTTTAAAATAATACTTACAAAAATATATTGCACATATGTTATAATGCCCTATTTTGATTTAATTATTCTGAGATTTGACTAAGAAGGCAGTAGATCAGGACATGGTGTAAGTCCCAAGCTGCACGATTATTTCATTCATGTGAAATGGCAGGAAGACAGAAATCAATATGAGAAAAATACAAAATTCATAGATGATGTTCTTCTTTTCTTATCATTTTAAATATTTTGAATATATCTATTTTCTGTGTATGGATGTCTTGCCTGTATGTAGGCTTGTGCACCACATGCTTACTTCATGCCCATAAAGGTATAAGATACCCTGGAACTGGAGTTATGGATGGCTTTTCCGCAGCCATACACAGAGATGTTTTGGGAGCTGCGGCTCAGAGGCACAAGCGGCTCTGCCATGTTGGACTGGGCAGAGCAAGCAGGCAGTACCTGTATTTGACCTGAGATTGTGGCAGTTTAGATTCTTAAAAGCTTAGCATTTTAAAAGCGCAAAGCAAGACTGTTCCTGGACAGAAAAGAATTACAGATTCACAACAGGACAGATTCAGACATAAAAGACCTCTAAATGGGTCACATTGTTGGATGGCTGTACGTAGGCTTGGGAGAGAAAAGAAAAAGTGTATAGAGAGATACTTTAAAAAAAAAAGGGTAAAGTCTTTAAAGAGACAGAATACAGATAGTCATAAATTTTAAAAAAGAAGAAAAAAAATAAGCCACATAAAAACAGAAAATTCACAGAATGTCTGGATTATGTATTTTATTGTGTTTTCTTTGAATTTTTTGACTGTAAAGGAGCTAAGTACAAAGAGACGTTTCATTGTCTGGGATGCTAAGCTAAACCAGCATGGATATTATCATAAAGGCATAATGGCTTTAAAATTTGGGTCTAAGGATATGGTGCTTTGGAAAGGAGGTTCTTCTTTTGTTTTCACAGAGGATAAGACCCTGTGGATTCCTTCTACACAAGTGTGGTTTGATAGACCACGCCCTCCTGAAGGTCACTGTGAACACCTTCAGAAAATTACTTCACTCAACTGGTGATTGAGATGAACAGGAGACACCATGAAAGACCTGATTGACAGCGCCCCCATACAGCAGGAAGAAGTTTGGAGAGAAATAACTACGCCCATATTCCCAAATATTGTTTCTAAATGTTCTTTAAATTTAAATTTAAAGGGGAAGATGATATAGATATGGAAATTTACATTGGTATAAATTTTGCTTTATTGATATAAATTTAAGGTCAATTTTGTTATATATATGATCTTGATTAAGGTATTGTGATTGTGTAGTTCATTTAAAAATGTAATGTATAACTAGGAAATATAGGTTGTTGATAGATAATCATTGATATAATCAAGTTATGTTGGTTAGTTAGATTTTCTAGATATATAGAGGTATATTTCAGTTAGACATTCTTCATATCTTTCAAAGATGACAGAATATGGCATTTAAATATTTTAATAACTTAGGACTTTTCATGACAATGAGACACGTCTGCTACTGGCAGAACCAGCTACTTCAAGAGGAAGACGGGCATCAAAGAAACTCCTTATGGAGTTGGTTTGCCATTTGGGCAAGAAAGTGCTCTTGCCTGGACTGTTGCATAAACTGGACACAAAAGAACCTACAGAGAGAGGACTGCTGAACTTGCCTAAAGGTGAGATGATCCTTCAGGGTTCCTGCTTCATAAAATAGTCTGTGAGACATTCTGCAGGATACAAAAGAAAGTGACTGAACTGTCTTTGAATTTTCCTACTTCATTGAAATGTCTACTGGATACTATGGGCCTGTAGGCTAAAGATGGATGCCCAAACGGTACAGAGGAACTTTGGATTACTGTCCAGGCAGAGAGATGTCTCTGTCATTTCTAGAGTTTGGAAGTTGCTTATTTCTTGTTTACTTAGGTAATATCTTATTCTTCTGGAGTCTTTGATGGAGTTGAAGAATGGATAGTTATAGTTATAGTTTTCCTTTGTCATAATAAAAGATAAAATAGGTTGAAACTGTAATTCTTGCTTTATAACTGTTTTTGTTATATATAACTTTACTATGTTAAAATGAAAGCCTTTCTTTTTTGTTTAAATAGAAAAAGGGGAAATGTAATGGTGTAGGAGGGTCCTTCTGTATTTGGGTTGCTTTTATTGGTTAATAAAGAAACTGCCTTGGCCTTTTGATAGGGCAGGACTTAGATAGACAGGGAAAGAGAACAGGATACTGGGAAGGGGACAGAGCCAGAGAGAGCCGCCTGCCATAAAGACACGTTGAATCTTTTCCAGTAAGCCACGACTCGTGGTGACACACAGATTATTAGAAATGGGTTAAACAAATATGTGAGAGTTAGCCAATAAGAGGCTAGAACTAATGGTCCAGGCAGTATTTCAATGAATACAGTTTCCGTGTAATTATTTCGATTACGCACCGGGAGCCAGGCGGAACAGAACAAGGGACCCTGCGCTCGGAACACATCCCGAGCCCCTTATTACTACAAGAAGTCACCCTTTTTTGTGCTGAGAACTGATCCTGCATTCCCTGGAAGAGCAGCCTGTGAGCCTTCTCTCCAGCCTGCCCGTTTTCTTTTAAATGTGAGTCATTAGTTTCCAATACCAGTGAGATTTTAATGTTCTGTTTTAATATAGGTTAGAAGTAAGCTCCCAGAGCAAGTAAAAATGGTTGTCATTTGATGGGAGAGATTATTTTAACTGCAATATGTTAGCTTGATTTGAGAGTATAAAAAATGAACTATGGAAAATGTATTGGGATTTCATTCTTCCTGCCAATGATTACTGTGTCTGCCTGATATGTGTGAAGTTACACAGCGGCCTTTTTTACAGTAGTAAGCTATTGGACATACATAACAGATGGGGTCATAACTTCCCAATTCCATAAACATGGTTTCCACTCCTGCAGGCAGTAATGTCCTAAGATGCCTTTCAATGTGTTTAGAGTAGGCACACTGCCAACATTTTACAAGTTATTGAAGCTCAGGGCAGCAATAACTTGTAATGTTGTTTTCAACATAGCTTCAATATGTTTTTAGCAGTGAGGTATAATAGATAAGTAATACCTTAGAAAATTATTACTTTATCCTGTCAGCTAGTCCAAGAGTGTCAGCTAGTCCCTGCTATCTCAGAAGCTGAGATTGCTTTAGCATCATTATTGTCATACTCTGTCCTTCGTTAGGAGGTTTTAAGTTACATCTGCTAAGCAGAATTTCTCTGTGACACACTTATTCTGTTGTTCCCATGACTTGTAGCAGCACACTGCCCTCAAAATTCCAATTATCCTTATTAAAGATTCATTTCCCCTGAAGACAAGAGAAGGAAAGAGAGCCTTCAATGAAACATATCAGATGTACTACAGGAGGGAAATCTCATTTCAGTATATTTTTGTCAGCATTTCTCTGTCCACCAAGCAATGCTGTAGGTTTAAAAAATATAATTTATTATATTTTTTATATAAAATGTAAATATATATTTATTATTGTCTTTCATAAGACATATAAATATGACAGACAAGAACAAAATCAAGAACATTGCCACCTATTGTATTATTTTAAGCAAGAAGCTGTGTTAGTTAGTACCAATGTAATCACAGCCCATGTGCTTTAATAAGATCATGACAGGCTCTGGTATTCCTTCTGAATATTGTATGCACCTGACATTCGTAGGTGGATTACTGTCTGCGACATAAAAGAAAATCTAAAGGTTAAACATGATGCTTGGTCCTAGTGACCAAGGAGTACTTGAGATGGTAAACGTGAAACAGATTTGGTGCATTTGCTTGACAAGGTCCTGAGACACTCATTGTAGTTAGAGATAATTCTCGGTATGACCATGAGCTTGTTTCTGAAAAGGAATAATGTCTAAATCCATAAGAAAAATACATTGAGTGATAGCACAAAATGGTGGTGTTAATAAGAATGCATTTTCTCTGATCAACTGCCTCAAACTAGGATCTAAGTCTCTTTTCTTGCCATGGTGCTCTGCTTTGAGTGGAATTTATGCAAATAGATTTCCTGGTTTGGAAGCCTTTGAATCTGAAGTAAAAGATATCACCCACCCTCTGCCTATAAATTTAGGGGTGTCTCAGGATCCATAATAAGCTGAAATAAGTATAATAATGTGACATGATAATGTAATTAGTGTAACATCCTATTGCTTTTGCTTATACATGTAATAAGGGAATACAGTGAGAGTTAAAACCTGTAGATAAGGAGATCTGAAGTAATATGAAGAGTGCATTGTTTGTTGCTTAAGGTTACTGTAGATATCAGACACAGTTTTTTTTTTACGGTGTCCTATAGACAGATATATAGCAATTGGTAATTATTTACACATTTATCACAGAGAATGAAGCCCCCAATTAAGGCATTTGCACTATAAAAACTACGGACATCAAGAAGATTTGGGGAAAAGTCCTATAACTCCAGCTCTTGTAATTTTGTGGTCGGACGATGCTCAATTTGAGAACTCACAAGTTTAAAAAGGGGAGAGAAGAAGGGAGTGGTATTTTAGAAATCAATGAATATGAAACCAAATAATAGCTTCCAGCGAGAAACAAGGAGTATGAAGGAATTTTAAATCATTCTAAATAGCTAGGAAAAGTTAATACATACACTAAAGATAACAAATAGTCAGATGTGAAATAATATACATGCAAGTAACATTATATCAGGCTATGTTTAAATATTTAGTAATATATATTTATATACACACATATAAACAATTAAAGAAATAGAGACGAGTTTGATGAAGAATGCATGAGAAGGGCTTGACAGAGGAAAGGAAAGAAGGATACAGTATTATTATAAATAAATTTTAAATTAAAATGAAATTACATAATGTAAAGACTGTTGCTGTGTTTGACAAGAACAGTATATTCCTAAAATAAACACAAAATTTCAAATTAGATTATTTCTTAAGTCAAGTGGGAAGAGATAAAAGGACTACAGAGAAAGACTGCTCGTATGTCAAGGCTATCAAAAGAAAGCTTCAAATATTGATTTTCTTAAGCAACAGAGACATATTCTGTCATTTCTTCTAAGTCACTTTTGTCTTCAGTTGATCTTTCCATTTTAATCATGGTAACAGTCACACTACTACAGTCCAGCATATGACCTATTTTCACTTAAATGCATCTTTGAAGAATCTAACTCCACCCACAGTCACATCCTGAAATGCTAAGATATCAGGGCTTCAAAATAGAAACAAATGGAAATATCTCAAACTGTATTGCCTCTGTTTCTTTCCACAGTCCACATCCACTTAATGTGTAACACAAACTCTGTCAATCCAATAATCACAAGATCTCCTGCTATTCCAGTTCACCTTAGTCCCCAAAAGATTATTTAAATGTTTCCCAGGATACCTGTATTGCTACTGGAAGTGTGACACAGAATTCTCCACTATCTGTGAAATCCTGGAATTAAACAAGTTATTTGTCTTTCAAATTAGAGTGATGGGATAATCATAGGATAGACATTATTATTCCATGTTGTACAAATTAGAAAAAAAAATAATCACATGTTCCATGCCAGCCTAACCAAGCAAAGGATATTGTGTTTGATCTTAAAGTTCAAGAATAATTGTCAGAGCTGGCTATATGGTTTAATCATTAAAGTGTTTACACAAGAGCATGAGTTCAACCATCAGAATCCATGTAAAAAAGGTAGGCTTAACTGTATAGACTTCTAACCCCAGACTTGTGAGGAATAAACAAGAGAACTTCTGGGCCTCACTAGCTAGTCAGTCACATAATAAAGTCTATGCTATTGAGAAAACTTGCCTCAAAATTTGTAAAATAGCACTGATGAGACAGCTCAGTAAGTTTTGCCACTTATCCCCAAATGAGAATATTTGAATTCTAACCCTAGTAGCTACATGGTGGACCATTATGCAAGTTGTTATCTAACCTCCACACATGTGTTGTGTCATCCACATGCCCACACATATAAACACACACATACACACACACACAAATGAGTCATCAGAGCCCATCCCCATAGTAACACACATCCTCCATGAAAACCACATGTACTCCTAAGAGACCACACTTCCTAATAGTGCCATTCTCTATAGGCCAAGCACAAACATATGAATCTATAGGTCCATAGGTACTCAAATCACCACATATGGCTTGAACAGGTTATATTTAGGAATATATATATATATATATATATATATACACACACACACACGCACACACACACACATATATATATTATTGAAAAAAGAATTCATGAGTTTGAAGGGCAGTGGGGAGGGTTTTATAAGATTTGAAGAGAGTGAAGGAAAGGGAGAAATATTGTGATTATGTCTTAAAAAAACCCTAAAAGAAATTAGTATTGATGTTTTCGCCTAAATTCAAAATTTATATATATATATTTTTTGAGACAGTGCTTCTCTGTAGCTTTGAAACCTATTTTGGAACTAGCTCTTGTAGATCAGGCTGGCTTTGAACTCACAGAAATCTGCCCACCTCTGCATCCTGAGTGCAGGGATTAAAGGCATGTGCCATCACTGCCCAGCAATCTATTGTATTTTTAAAGTGGTCTTATAATAACTCATGTGTGTTAACTTTTCTTGTAGTTTTTTGCTTATACAGAAGAGTGCACAATCACCTTTATTTTAAATTTTGTAATAAAATTATTTATTAACTATGCTTCAGATTGTCATATACTTACCAGAAATTTATAAATAGAATTAAAATTGAGCATAACTAGAAAAATAATACATATTTAATATTATTGTATTTGATTTGATATAAATATATTATTAATCTCAAATGCAATACAGAAAAATGAATTGTCATTTTTTATAACAAATATGTGACTAGTCAATCTATTTAATGATATATATAATTTTTGGTCCAAATGTTGAAGATATTTGAAAGTATGCATTAAAATTTGCAAGTATCAATTCAAATTAAATACATTGTTAACAATTCCTTAATTTGTTTTTGTTTTTTCTTTTTTTTTTCCATACATTGTTTTGTTTTATTTTTTCCATTCAAGAACATAATTAAAGAAATAAATTTTTTTTCCTTTCTTCCCCTTCTCCCGGTCCCCTCTCACTACCCCCCCACCCCTCCTCCCTCCCCCTTCTTCCTTGAAAGAGGGCATGGTGCCCTGCCCTGTTGGAAGTCCAAGGCCCACCCCCATCCCTCCTGGCCTAGGCAGGAGTGCATTCAAAAAGACTCGGTTCTCAAAAAGTTAATACATGCAGAAGAGATAGGTCCTGGTGTCATTGTTTGTGGGTTCTCCATCTGCC